>JAJOOS010011995.1:0-18854 GCA_029582725.1 Solanum chiquidenum
AAAAATTAATTATAATTTTTTGAATCTACGCTTAATTACTATGTTTTACTAAATTTGTATTACAAAATAATTAAGTATAATCTTAAGTAGATAAGATAGTCATTTGTACTTATTATTAATGAGAAATTTAATTATTTTCTTCAATGAAAAGATTTATTTTAAGTGAAAAAAATAAATTTTCAAAGGTATGCATTGGTACATTGTGTACATAGTTGAGTTCGGGAAGGGGTAGAGGAAGGAGTGTAGGTTATATATATATATGTATGTAGAACATAATTTGTATGATATAGTATTGAAAACAATATTAATGTATAAAAATGAAATTAAAATATTAATGTATAAAAACGAAATTAAAATATTAATGTATAAAAACGAAATTAAAATATTAATGTATAAAACGAAACTACAATTTTTTTAATTAATTGCACAATTTTTTTAAATAAATAAATCGAATGAACTATACACACATAAATATACACAAAACACTTTTATTTTCCTTGATAGCCAAAAAGTTTGTATTTTAGTAGTTCAAGGAGTTTGGGAAATAGAAAAAAGTTACTTTTGTTTTGGAGGAAAAAGTATGATGGAATAAATGCAAAAATTAAAATAAGGATATTATAGTCTTTTTACCTTTCTGGCCAAATTCTGGCCAATTTTTTCTGGCCATTTAGCATTACCCATCAAATATTCAATTTCTTAAAATTAGGATTGATTAATTATCTTTACATTTAAACTCCATAATTAGCGTTTTACTTTTACTTTTACATTAAAAAACTCAACCATTTTCTTTGTGTTTATCACTTTTAGATGCAGAGCTGCACCTTCATGATAATAATCCTTTGTCCAATCTTATCCAAGTTTTAGTTTTAGGCCTTAGCATCAATTAAAGCACGTTCACCGTGCTCCAGGTGGATCTAACAAAGGCTTTTATTGAAAAACAAAGTGTCATCAGTTAGGATCAGAATTTGAGACGTTTTTGTCATGTAATCTGGTCATATTTCAACGAGATCATTATATATTACACTTTTATGAAGTTACGATAATTACAAATTCATTGCTGGCGCAATTAGCATAACGAAGACCCACTAAAGCCAAAACACACATTTATTGATTCAAATTTCATTGAAAAGATTAATATCAAATAATTGAATACATACTTCAGATACATAACAGGTTTCAAATACCTAAATCTGATATATGCTACATGTAGCTGGTACATAATTAACACATCTAAGTCACAAAGTATGTATCAGATATACGTATATAATAGATCAAATACATCCAATGAAATTAGATGCATGCATCAAATACATTAGTTAAAGGTAAATATCCTGATCCATATAATTAATTATTTTGATTTACGTAAGATTTTCAAATGGAGGTTTGTATCCACTTTTATCAGAATATTCAACAAAGTAACAATCAACTAGAGTGTGAGATACGCATTGTTCTCTAAACATAAAAATTTGAAGAAAATAATCTTGAAATTCTGGACAAAAAATAAATGGAAGAAATTTGATTTATTTTTTTGAATTTTTTTAAAGTTATTAGAATAGATATACTCAAAAGTTGTTAAAGGAGTGATTTCCTCCTTAAATTAAGTATTTTAGTTACAATCCTTAATTAAATATGTATCCTGCTTTGTCATTTCCTCGAATACATGTATCTATCGAGTTAAGATGTATGTATCCAACCAACGAAATGTGGTACAGAAAGTAATATTCGAAACTATCGTAAAACTAGTAATTAGGACCTAAATTAGAGGGATTTATGTTGTTTGCTCGATAAAATATTTACAATTGCTACAAGCCTAAATTTGAAATAATATATCTAAACAACAAAAACCACAAGCTAATTTAAAATAAATTAACAAAGTATATATATATATATATATATATATATATTATGCTCAGTTTTATTCTCCCGCACACCCGCTTTTGCAAGGCTCGCTGAGGGAGAAGTGATTTTTGGGGTTTGATTTGCCTAAACAGGAAGTGCGTTTGCAGTTGTCACGACCCAGATCGTCGTGATTGACACCCACACTAACCCTCCGGTGGGAGAACCACTACTACAACGCAAACCAAACAACTAATCTAAAACTAAGGCATTTAAGTATATGAAAACGAAAATAATAGCTAAAAACTGAAGTTCCCATAAACTTTAACAAAAGATCTAACAACTAACAATGCGGAAGAAATAACCCAGAACCTGAAAGGTAATGTACCAAAACATCTAATAACGAATCAAAAGTCCAAACAAGAAGGGATACAACCCCAATCTAATGAACTAACACTAACTAGAACAAGTCTAAGTCTGAAATGGTGGACATAGACGAAAGAGAACTCATGGAAGCCCAAAAGAATTGGCTCACCCTTGAATTCGAACGATCTTAGATCTCCTAAGCGAGGCCTGTTAGTAGCCGCTTGAAGATGCCATGTACTCAACAAAAATAAGAGCAAGTGTAGTATCAGTACACAACCGCAGTGTACTGGTAGGATCACGCGGCTATCCCACTAAGTGCAACATAAGTAAGTCATTATAACAATATAATCACATGCATATATCAAACATAACAATATTATCAACATTTGCGAACAACGAACAACTTCACATTTTATATCAAATCATTGGTCCACTCATGGAACCCAAACCCAAACAGTTAGCATACTGGAACGTGATACCCGATCCCATATTTATGTCGGAACGTGGCAACCGATCCCATAGTTATGCCAGAACGTGGCAACCGATCCAAGTTAGTTATGCCGGAACATGGCAACCGATCCATTCAACACACGACAATCACAATCACAAGTATATCTTCAAGATCATACATTTAAGTCATGATTTCATGGCAATCATCATTCATCTATCTCATTTACAACAAGTGTGATCAATAATGCAACATTCATATACATACATGTATCATAATGAAGCAAGAACAAACATACATCACACAATCATAGAATCACAACGATCACCTACCTCAAAACAAGCTTGAAACCCTAAGAAACTTGATCCTTCCCTTTCCGGATTCGTTCCGCTTGTTCTTGGTCTACAAACAATCAATACAATACGGGAATCAATAAACAATCACTAATTACCGGAATTACTATCAATTCTATGAACCCTAGATCAAACCCATGATCTCAAGTATCCAATTTAGGATTGTTTCCACTATATAATCTATATCAAAACCCTCCCCCATCAATTTTTACCAATTATATTACGTTCTAAGGATTGAAAAACATATTCGGGGAGTGAAAAACTTACATTTAGTCTCAAGAATGGTGGAAAACGAGTAGGAGTCGCCTGGGGTTTGTTCCTTAGCTCTAAAAGTCGAAAAGTGCATAATAAGATCGTTTAGAGGTTTATTAACGAGCTTAAGTTGTGTCGAGCCCACCACAGCGGCCCTCATCCCTGTTGACACCCAATTTTGACCCGCCCCGATAATAATTAATTTCCGAGTTTCTAAATTTTCAAACGATTTAAAATAATTGACTTTATAAAATTGAAAATATTTTTAAAGTTAGTTTTAAATGGTTTTGTCACCTTTTATAATTTTTAAATAATAGGTGTATACTTTTGAACTTTATAAATATTCAAAAATCGTCTCCAAGGATTTTGTTTAATTAAATATTTGGATAGTTTGTTTAGTTATTTAATAGTTTACAATTTTGAGTTAATTAGTTTGTAGTTAAATTAAGTAGTTCATAATTAAGTTAATTATTTTCATTTTGTTAAAATTAAGAAGCTCGTTAATCAATTAATAATAATTCATCTTTTTTTATTTTCAACCAAATTTATCAATCGAGTTCAATTGGGTTGATTTTTAAATTCAATCGGCTATATTCGAACTCAAATGGTTTTTGTTTCTATTGCATAGGTAGCCATTTATTTCTTCATCTTTAACTCTTTCGTAGGGACAATTTTGGGCCAGCCTTTTCCTTTAATTTTTAGACCATTTTCGAGCAGCCTTTTCCCTTAATTGCCAGCCCTATGCCATCATACAAACAACCCACCACCGATCCAACTAGTCTAATTCCCTTGACCCGGTCCAACCCACATCTTCTATTCAATAAAGAAACCAATCCTCTCCAACGTTAACAACAACGTACAGCAGCAAAAAGGCACTCGCCTGCACGCGAAATTTGTCCTTGTGGCCTTGAGATGGAGCCACGTCGCGCCCAAGGACGGGTGAATCAATCTAGAGCATCGATTCACCCTTTCCCCTTTCGAAATGGGGTTGAAGAGCTCAGAAAAGGGTGTTTCCCTAAATCGGTGAAAGAGCTTTTGAATTTCGAATGGGCCCTTGAATTGGAACTCGATCCATTTCCCCCCTTTTTTTCTAATTTTGGATTCCCCCTCTATAAAGCTCTGTTTTATCTCACTGTTGAAAAAAAGGAGGGGGAAGTATTAGAGATTTTTTGGTTGGAAATCTTTGTTTTAGAACAGAAAATACACATAATAGCTTAAGAGAAAATAACTAAATATATACTCAATACATCGAGGAAAACAGAGGAGGAGAACTAATTTCAGTATTTTGGGTCCAACATTCTGCCCAGATTTCCTAATCGCTGCTAGTGTTTGAATTCCGTGGTGGAAGAGCCGTAGTCGTCGGCTTGTTGTCCTTGTTCGCTGCACTTTGAAAGGTAAAAACCCTTCATAGTGTTCTTTCCGCCCTTTCTTATACCTTAGAGCAACATTCCGATGATTGAATCCTTTTCTTTTAGTTAGTTGTTAGTTAATAGTAAGATTGATGTCGTTTAAATGTGATGTGTATGTTCCGAATCATTACGTTAATTCGGCGTAATAGCGAGTCTAGTCTTTGAAGATTCATAAGCGTTTCTTTGCCCTTTTTAATCTATTTGACTTTATCTATAAGGATCCTCAGATGTTTCCTTTTAATGAGTTGAATGAGTATGCGAATTTCGTGTCTTGGTGGGTGCTACGCCAATGTCTTAAAGTTAGTTAATGCGGAGGTTCAATGTTGTCGTTTCCATTGTCCATTAGATGCGACAGCCTGTTTGTCCTCCATTTCTTTAGGTTCTCATGATTATGTGACGATTGTCTTGTCGTGTTTGAACTAGTTTGATGTTAAGTTTGCATATTTGAAATCCTATTATGTTTAACTTCTCCATGTTTTGCTAATTAGTAACCTTCATGTTATTCGGATTCGGTTTTGAGTAAGATGTATTATTTCCTTTTTTATATTCGGTAAAGTCTTCTGTGTGTAGTTAAAATAATAGCATGTTGTTATTAATAGTCTTTGGCTGTTTCGCTTTGCTATGAGTTTCACCGTCTCGGACTATAGAATCTCATAATGTGTCGCTAAGAGTTTATTCTATTGTTGTCACTGTTTCTTTTGTTGGAAATTTTCAAACTCTTATCACTTTCAATTATTTAGCACTAGTATATTTCAAAATGATATAACATATGTCAAGATTTGTTTATTTTCCACGTGTCTTTCTTTTTGCTAAAACTAAAGTTGAAACTATTCCGGAAATGGACATATGTGTATGTAAGCATGCATGAGCTTGTTAGTTGGATTTAGTCATAATTATGGAATAAGCGTTATCTGTTAACTTCCTCTGACAGTGGGTAATAATGAGGTGTAGGCCACAACTTCTGTTTTGTTTTAAAATAAAGAATAAAATATACATATTGTGTGAAGCGTGATATTTAACCGGGCTCATTGTGTTCTCATAATTATTTTCTGTCAATTGATTGCCCTGATTATTTACTTTCAATTTATTCGTTTTGGTTTAGTTGAACTATGTTTGAGCATATCCCTTGAGATTTCCTTATGCTTAAATTGTAATAATCTAGTAGTAAATATATCACTTCCTATCATGCCTTGATTTGCTTTCTGCCACTATTAAGCCATGAGTTGGAAAAATAACAAGTGCTTCTCCCTATTGGTGAAGTGGTATTCATTCGTCTTATGGTGTGTTTGGTTGCATGCTGGTTTTCTAAGTGCTTAAGTTTACCCTTTACTTCAATCGAATTATGCTTTATTTGCTTCTCTGTCTCATAAACTAATTTTATTCTTTCTTTCGTTTCTTGTATGTAACACCTACTGAGTCCTCCTGGACTCCATCTCTCCCTCTTCATATTTCGGACGGGCCATAGAGGCCCAAAATTTATCGATTCAACTGGGACAATGAATTTGAAGAACAGTTCCTTCACAAATTGATGAACAGGGATTAGAGTTGATGCGGATTTCTATACACTAGGTGTATACAAAAATGGGAAAACAGGGGTTCAAAAGACCCATTCCTTATTTTATAAGTTGTATTTTGTTATTTTGGGCCTAAGCCCTTGTTATTTTACTTATTATTGCCTTGTTAGAATTTAGGACATGTGGCAAGAATTGGGCCTTTGGCCCAAAATGAAATAGGCCCAAATACTGGTCCAAGCGAATAAAAACCATATTTGGGCCCAACTCTCTTTCCCTCTCTAATTTACTGTGTTCATTTTACTTGTTAGTATTTGCCGTTAATCTTAAAGTTGAACAATTCGAATTCCCGTAGGACGCCCGTTGTGTTTTATCAATTCAGCTAAAATCAATCATCCTTAATTAGACTTAAAGAATAATTTTTGCAAAAAGTATTTGACTTAGTTAGTATTTCTATTTTCCCCTTTTTCCCTATAAAATAGTTCAATCATTCTATTCAAATTAAGTTAAAGTATTTTTAGCCAAAAAAATAATTATCGGATAACCACATTAGTGGACATTCTAGGTGCTTTCAAAACCTTCCTTGAATGTTAATAAGAATCTCGAAACCCTTTACAAGTTTTTACTAGATTCCTGTTTTAATCTTTTGGAAATGAATAGTTTTCTTAATTTTCTCTTAAAAATTAAGTGGCGACTCTTAAATCAGTCTAATTACTTTTTTAAAAAAAATAAAATGACGACTCTGCTGGAATTTGAATGGTTCTAACCCTAACATTAATTTATTTGGCTACGTGTTTTAACTGTCTACTTATTTTATTTATTGTATATATTGAACTATGGCATTTATGGCACCCGATTTTGCCAAACGGAAAATAGATTGCATTAGGGAAAAGGCAGTTACGTGGCTTACCACAGTTGTCCTTTAGAAAAGACACAAGTTGAATTCTTTGGAAGTGATAAACGAATAGTTAGCTTGCGGTCATCCAACGTCGTTTATTAATCTTCACCCTGTTGTTTGTTCGACTTGGGTAACCGTCATTTCTAAACCAATTCTAGTCAACCTAGAGTAGAGCGAAACCAAATCCAAATCTAAGCATTAGCCTAAGACGATTTAATACCCAAGGCGTATTAAGTCCATTAGTAAAACCGCCAAAAATCATGTCCAAGGTCCACGACCTAACGACATATCATATTATTTGACATTTGAAAGCTGTACGTGTGGAAAACTGATTGTTGCCTATTTGAGGGTAAGGAATCTTAACCGTGCTTTATTTTGTAGGTATGGATCGATTTCCTAAACTCGACATGGTAGTGGAAGCCCCAGTTCGGCTCAAGATGTGGTACAATGACCTCACTACGGTTCACAAATGGGCCCTCAACAAATATATATAGGCCCTAACAAAACTCATAAATATGGTCGGGTGGCCCGAGTTGATTGAAGTTCTCACAGGTTATTGGGACAACGAAAAAATGGTGTTTAGATTTGGAACCATTGAAATTTCCCCGACAATTAAGGAAATTCAGGATGAAATAGACACAATTGGTACAGGGCTTGAAAGGAGAGTGAGAAAACGGGAAAACATCCTAATCCCTAACAAGCCTACCCTCGAGGATATTGTAAACTGGCTCGGATTAAGAAATGATTGCGCCTACTGGGCTGAAGGTTCTAGCGTTTCTTTTATGGATCTCTATGTCAAATTCGGGCATGCGAGCTTCTATGCGAATTACAACCAAGAGTTCAGGGTCACTTTCAGAGAATGGGACGGGATCAGAACTTTGGCATTTACTATCGCACTATTAGGCACCATGGTTTTTCCACACTGCCCGAGCCTCAGTATCAACACCCGGGTAATAATGCTTGCACACACTCTCTTCCACGGGCATCTGAACCAAGGGCAAGTAAAGTATTATCCCATCGCGCCTGTTATCCTGTCCGACATGTACCGTGCTTTGGGAAGATGTAAGGAAGGACATTGCTACTTTCAAGGCTGTAATCTCCTCCTTTAATGGTGGATACTGAGCCACTTAGCGAAGGGACATGGGACTCAACAGCTACATACCCTCGATGATAATAATACTCTTAAGGGTTTGAATGATGTGTTATTTTGGGCAGATTTGTAAATTAGGAAGACTAGAGGAAGATGGGCTCAGATTTTCTCCGAGCTGAGAGAAGAAAATATTCAGTGGATGTTCAATAGCTTCGTATCAAAAGATGTCATAGTACGGGGCCACAGACAACTCGTGCTCCCTCTACCAGGTATTTGGGGTATTTGCCTCTACGCATTTATCCGGGTCCTGAGGCAGTTCGGAAGAAGACAAACTATCCCCCCAAAATGCATATTATCGTGTCTATGTGTTCGACATCGGGGATGATAGAGTACATGAGGCTTCAGAGATGCTGAGAGAATGGAAAAAATCAGTACGAATGGATGACAAAACCATTGCCCTGGATCGGTTTGATGCCGGGTACAATGAAACCTAAAAAGCTTGGCTGAAAAATGATATACAAGGTATCTCCTTTCCAGTCCCAAACATTTATCGTAGTGTGGAGGACAAATAGTCCAAAGCTTTGATAGAATTAGGAGAGGTGGAGAAGGAAGCTCAGGAAATGTACAATGAATTCCTCCAAAAACAAGAGGAGGATAAATATGCCCTCGAGAGTGTAACTCGGGAATAGAAAGCCTGAGAAGCGACCTGGGAGAGCTCAATTTATGGATTGGAGATAAGAAAAGCGGAATGTGTCTCGAAGACTGGGAAGAGAAAGGCCGCCGAAGTGAAGGATATTTGCTAATGATTCAATACAGGCTTCCGCATCTCATGGCACAAAACAAGAGGAGCAGATCGGAAGCAGGGTCATCGGGGACATCTTAGTAGACTTCGCCCCTACGTGGGTTTTTCTATATGTATTTGTTGTTGTTTGCCCCTGCATGGGCTTGCCTTTCTTATATTTTAGTACTCTTTTCAAATGACCCCTGCGTGGGCCTTTCCTTTTGTATTTCTCATTTATTCGCTACTTCCCAAGCTTATTTTCGCTCTTTGAACATCATTTTATTTGCGAAATTTGCTTTGGGGTAACAAAATGGTTCAATTCTACACATACATCTTTCAAATACGCTAGGCCTACCCTTGGCACAAAAGGCCCCCCTACTTGTTTAGGACGCGCGATATATGCTTGTGTGCTTTATACTGTTTATGTGATATGTTGCTTTGAATGAGGACATTTTTAGCCCGCTCCTTTTCAAAAAAAATTCAAAAATCTCCACAATGCCAAATACAAGTCACTACCAAAATGTCCGACCAAAATTTCCTGAGTCTTGAGTTTCTCAGTCAAAAAGAAAATCTCACTACCAAATCCTAAAATATCACTCTATCGAGATGGAGCTAACAGAGGAGAATTTGAGGATGAAACTGAACAGGCTCAAACAAGAGATACAAGAAACTAGAGAAAGGAGAATAGAAGTGGAGTTCGCCACTGCGGTCGCACGAGCAGCAAATGCGGCACTAGACTCGGAGTTGGCAGCTAAGATGACAAAATATGCTATCATGAATGAAGATACGGCCGCTATGCGGAAGGAACACGATGTCTTCAACAATGATATAACCATGAGGCTCCAAAAGATACGCAAAAAATGCTCTTCCTTCAATCAAGAAGTCAATAGGGTCCCCGAAGACACTCACCCTGGAGCTGCTGAAGAAGATACTAAGGAGGAAATTGTCTATAAGCCTCCTTTCCAGGGACGGTGGAAGGAAGGGCATGAGAAAAATCACCCTCGAAGCATATGAGTTTACCCTCGTGATTAATGCGACAATCGGAAGAAGAATGGCTTGGATGAAGGCACATTTTATCTTTTAGGAGCTTTATTTTCTGTTTTTCACTTTTCTTGTAACCACCAGAAATGAATGAATGAAAATAAAATTTTCCTTTGTCTTCGATCTACGTAGGGCCTGAATTCTCCTTTGGAGATACGTAGGCAGCCTTTCAAGGCCCGGGCCCTATCCTTTTCAAATTTTCTTTTCCCCCTTTCATTCTACAAGAAAACATTAAATTCACATCAACAGATGCTGAGAGATACATCAAGAAGACCTTAGCTCAACGCAATTTGACCTTTCTGAGTCACCAGCCTCAAAATAAAACGAGCAAATTCCTGCTTGTTCAAAAAATTAGTCCCCATTATTTGTGGGTTAACATATTCTCAAACGAAGCAACTCTTATGTGTTTATATGTCTTCTATGTGATATCTTGCATTATTCGTCCAAAACTAATACTAACATATTTGCCTTTGAGTTATTTTTCTCGAAAGGTAGTTAGAACTGATTTGTGTTGATACACAGGCCGATCATCCTTATTTCACTAGATCTAAAGGTCCTACAGATTCCTTCCTCAGTCAAAGTTCTCGGAAAGGCAAGTCAACAATGGGTGATAACAACGAAGAAACCAACCTTACTGATGTCGTGGTGGCTTAGCCCGCCCTTGCCGATCAGAATGAACTGATCCTACAGTTGATGCAACAAATCGCTGAGATGAGGGTCGAGATGCAAAGAAAATAAGATTTGCCTCCTCCGATTTTTGCTGTCAACTCTCAACCAGACGGAAGACCTCCAACTCAAATTCCCTCTCCTAACGTGGAACAAGCTCAAAACCCGCCTTCAAGTCCTGCTCGTAATCCCTCCATCATTGACCTGACAACCCAAAACCCCTATTACGCCTCAGCCTCTTATCAAACACCACCCCCTCCTCAAAATACCAACCTCCAAGCACCACTCTCTCCCCCCAATGCAAACCACCAAACTGGCATACCCTCTCATAGCCAAAACGATAATAACCCACGCACTTCCCTCATTCACTAAAACCAGTATACCAACCCCCAGACTTTCCCCCAAAACTATCACGCCCCTTTAAATGGCCAAAGACCCTCTATTGCTCCACCACTACCACAAAAAGCCACTTTCCAAATACCGGGTCCCAACGAGCATGACACCCATGGTTCGGAGCTTGACCACTATGAGGAGAGGGAGAGAGAGTGGAGGTCAAATGAAGAGACCGCCAAGATAGATATGAAGGAGGAAATTAGAAAAGTCATGAAGGAGTTGAACTGCATTCCTGAGGTCGCCGAATTGAGTTATGAAGACCTGTGCATTCATCCGAAATTGGACCTCCCGAAAGGGTTCAAGGTGCCAAAATTTGACATCTTCGGAGGAACGGGGAACCCCTTAGCACCCCTGAGGGCTTACTGTGACCAACTCGTGGTAGTTGGGAGAGACGAAGCTTTGTTAATGCGGCTTTTTAGCCAAAGTCTGAGCAGAGAGGCTCTAGAATGGTTTACGTCTCATGAAACGAGAGAGTGCTCTAGTTGGAACGCTCTGGCTAAGGACTTCTTAGAACGATTTAACTACAATGTGGAGATCGTTCCTGATCGTTACTATTTGGAGAAGATGAAGCAGAAGTCGATCGAAAGTTACAGAGAATTCGCATATAGATGGCGAAAAGAGGCAGCTAGAGTTAGACCTTTTATGTCAGAAAAGGAAATTGTCGAAGTGTTTGTGCGGGTGCAAGAGCCCGAATATTATGACAGAATCATGTTGCTCGTTGGAGCAAAATTTGCTGAGATAGTCAAGGTAGGCGAGACAATCGAAGATGGATTGAGAACCGGGAAGATTGCCCGTGTTGCTGCCTCGCTCGGATCTTCGGGCTTGTTGAAGATGAAAAGAGAGGATATATCCTATATCTCTTGTGAGGGGAAGAAAACCCCAAAGAAATCCTCGTTGTACCAAGGTCGTTCTCGGCCTTCACAAAGATCATATCCAGCTTGTTATGCGCAAGCTGATTATCAAGCTCCTCCCCCCAACTACCAAACTCCCCCTCCTGTCTACCAATCTCCCCCTTCAATTTACCAGACTCAGTCTCACCACTACCAAAACGTTGCTCCCAATTGTGCCAACGTTCAAACAAATTACCAAACTCCTTCTCCAATGTACCAAACCCCAGTTCCACAATACCAAAATAATCCTTCCACTTACCAAGCTCCACAACCAAACTACCCAACAAATTCCTATCCCAGATACCAAGCTCCTCGCCCAAACACCACAAATTATCGTCAGGTGCCTCCTCCCCAACAAGGCAACTACGACTCCCGTCCAAGATTTGAGAAAAAACCAGCCCGTAACTTCACTCCACTCATTGAGAGTCGGACTCAGCTTTTTGAACGGTTGACCGCTGTAGGATTTATTCATCTAGTGGGGGCCAAAACGGTTGACACCAGTTCAAAGTTTTACAGGTTTGATCAGAGGTGCGCGTATCACTCCAACAGTGCTGGACATGATACCGAGGACTGTATTAACTTAAAGCATAAGATTCAGGACTTGATCGATCAAAAATTGGTCTCTCTCCAGACAGTTGCGTCCAACGTCAACAGTAATCATTTTCCAAATCATGGAGGCGTCACTATTAATATGATAGATACAGATGATGATTAGTGCGTAACAAAGACGATAGTTTCGATCGTTCCTGATGAATTGGAAAGGGTTATAGCCTCTCTAAGCATTAGAGAGAAAACAGAGTTTGTGATTCTGACACCCAGAAGGTTGTTGCCTTGGTGCCAAGAGAAATTCTTGCCCGACCGAGGTTTGTGATTGAAACGGCTTCCACTCAAAGCATGATCAGATCTGGCAAATGTTACACGCCGGAAGAGTTGGCTCGAGGAGGGCAGAAGAAGGACCAGACAAAGAGGCCGATTAGTGAAGCTGAGACCGAGGAGTTCTGGAGGAAAATGCAACCAAAGGACTATTCGATTGTGAAGCATTTAGAGAAGACATCGGCTAAGATCTCTGTGTGGGCCTTGTTGATGAGTTTGCAAATGCATAGGCAAACTCTGACGAGGGTTTTGGATGGCACGTATATGACTGTGGGTACTAACAGCGAAAATCTAACGGCCATGATAAACCAGGTCATTCGGGGACATCAAATCAGCTTTTATGACGAAGAGTTGCCCTTTGAAGGCAAGATGCACAATAAGGCTCTGCATGTCACCATTAAATACCGAGAAAAAATGATAAACCGTGTGTTGGTCGACGATGGGTACGGTCTCAATATCTGCCCACTTTCAACTCTGAGACAGCTGAAATATGACTTGGGAAAGCTTCACCAGAACCAAGTCAATGTGAGGGCCTTTGATGGAGTGCAAAGAGAGACATTAGGTGCGGTAAACTTGGATATTCAGGTGGGTCCTGCAGATTTTAACGTGGAGTTCTAGGTGTTGGATATCAACACAAGTTATAATCTTCTTTTGGGAAAACCGTTAATCCATATGGCCGGGGTTGTGCTGTCTACCCTTTACCAACTAAGGAAATTTGTTTGGAAGGACCATGAATTGGTCATTAATAGTGAAGGGAGCCATTCCAATGGGTATGCATCGATCGTTGATGATGTCTCTTGAGGTTGTGATTTCTATACGGTGGAGCTGGTAAATGCCACCGATGATGCCTTGGCTCCACAGCCTCCTATGTCTGTCGTGTACAAGATGATTGCTATTGTCATGCTCCAGAACGGTTTCGAACCAGGTTTTGGGTTGGGGAAGCATTTCCAAGGAATTGTCAAGCCTATCCAAATTCCCGCCATAGGAGCAAAGTTTGGTTTGGGATATGTCCCAACAGATGACAAAGCAGAGATAAATAACAAGAGTGTTGATCAAGCATTGGCCATGCCAATTCCTCATCTATACCAGTCATTACCGGTGCGAGAATATGTCAACAATAGTGGTATCAGGGAAGGAATCTTGGGCCTTTTTTAGGAGATTGATATGGTCATCGAGAAAGAGGCTGGAACATCGGGCATCTGTGATGCAGAACCTGAGGAACAATTGCAAAATTGGACCTCCACACCGCTCCTGACTTCCCGTGCAGCTTAATGCTATGAGTTCACCTTGGCCGTTTGTAGCTTGGGGCATGGATGTCATTGGTTCAATAGAGCCATGCCTCTAACGGACACATATTCATTTTGGTTGCCATTGACTACTTCACCAAGTGGGTGGAAGCAGCTTCGTATAAGTCGGTGACCAAGAAAGTTGTAGCGGACTTTGTTCGTAACAATCTAATATGTAGGTTTGGGGTACCAGAATCTATCATTACTGATAATGGAGCAAATCTTAATAGTCATTTGATAAGAGAAATATGTGAACAATTCAAGATTACTCACCGCAACTCAACCGCCTATCATCCCCAAATGAATGGAGCTGTAGAAGCCGCCAACAAGAACATAAAGAAGATTTTGAGGAAAATGATTGATAATCGCAGACGTTGGCACGAGATGTTGTCATACGCTTTGTTGGGTTACCGAACGATTATCAGAACATCAGTTGGAGCTACTCCATATTTGCTAGTATATGGAACAAAAGCAGTCATACCTGCAGAAGTTGAAATACCTTCATTGAGAATCATTCAGCAAGATGAGTTAGGTGATGTCGAATGGGTTCGCAAGCGAATTGATCAGCTAACATTGATTGATGAAAAGAGAATGGTTGATGTTTGTCATGGATAACTGTATCAATAGAGAATGATTCATGCTTTCCACAAGAAAGTAAGAGCAGGATATTTGAAATTGGTCAGTTAGTTCTCTAACGAATTTTCCCTCATTAGGATGAATACATAGGAAAATTTGCACCAAATTAGCAAGGGCCCTACATGGTTCGAAAAGTATTATCCGGAGGCTAATGAATTACGTCTGACCTGAATTCTCAAGAATGAGATACGTATGCGGCCGATGTCGACCTCGATCACTCCTTTATCCCCATTTAATATTTCTTTGTATTTGAACTACGTTCGACCTGAATTTTCAAGAATGAGATACGTAGGCAGCCTATGTCGGCCTCAGTTGGTTTCTTTGTAATTTTCTTATTTTTCGTTAATCCTCGAGGGGGAACTATGTTTGACCTGATTCTTGTCTCAACGGGATACGTAGGCACCATAACGGTTCGGTCATATCTCCCGTAAGATTTTTATTTTTCCTTTACAATAGAAACTAGGACAGAATTTTTGAGAGGGACTCAAAAATTCTCAAGAAGTAGATCTCTCCAAAAAGTTGAGACTGAAGTTACTTTGAAATTTGTAACTGGGTAAAATTTTTGAGAGGATATCAAAAAATTCGTGATTTGCTCACCAACGGTTAAAGATAAGTCAAGACAATTGTGACAAAAAATTTTGAGGATTACCTCAAAATTTTCAGTAAGATTCATCAGAAGTTCGGAACAACTATGAATACTTCCTCACAAGCAATCAAATAGATCTCGAGACATCAACTCCAAATGGCGTTCATTAAGCTCGACGTGGCATGACACTTGGCAGTGACCTTTTCCAAACATTACTTTTGAAAATCTATTTTCCTTAAAAGAAAAAAAAAATTCCCTCATGTTTCAATTATTTTTACATAAAAATGTTGTCTTATCTATCAAGAAGCAGGAGATAGGAGAAATCAACCGGAGATAGCAAGACAAGGAGTAGACAACCGAAGAGATCGACACAGATCAGTTCATTTTTTAAAACTAACAATTTTTCTGTGGATGTAGGTCTATAGTTTTGCTGCAAGATTAGCATATTCCTCCATTTACTGAATACGAAGAAGTCAAAAGGGCGAGGAGCTCCCCAAAATTGACAATTTTTCTGTGGATGCAGGAAATATTTTATGTTTCTTATATCAAATATTTGGGAATATGAATAGCATTATTTCTTTCAAATTCTCAGCAAGGAGAGGTCCATAATGAACATTGCAACTATGTTCAGAGATAGAGCAAATGAAAACTCTGAGGAAAGACACTTTATTAGTTGCCATCAACTAAAAATACCTGGAAGACGTTTATCTGCATCGTATTATCATATATGATAATATTCTTACCCTGAGGGTTATTTATATTGTATTGTCGAATGAGACAATACCACTACCAAGAGAGTCATTTATATCGTATTGGCAAATGAGACGATACCACTACCAGGAGAGTCATTTATATCGTATTGGCAAATGATATGATACCACTACTTCGAGGGTCATTTTTATTTATATTGTCGATTGAGACGATACCGCCATCCCAAAAATACCCAGAAGATCACCTATGTTGCTCGGTGAAGCATTATCTTCGTTCGGTATCAAGGAGGCATCATCAAAAGATTCATGCATTGCAAGAGAAGAAAATCATGCATAGCAAAAGAAGAGTTATGCATCGCAAGAGAAAGAAGTCATGCATAACAAGAGAAAGAAGTCATGCATAGCAAGAGAGATATTCATGCATAGCAAGAGAAGAGTCATGCATAGCAAGAGAAGGAAGTAATGCATCGCAAGAGAAGAAAATCATGCATAGCAAGAGAAAAAGTCATGCATCGCGGGAAAGAGATTTACACATAGCAAGAGAAGAGTCATGCATCGCAAGAGAAAGAGGTCATGCATCACAAGAGAAATATTCATGCATAGCAAGAAGAAGAAGCCATGCATAGCAAGAGAAAGAGTCATGCATCGCGAGAAAGAAAAGTCACGCATTACGGGAAAGAGATTCATGCATAGCAAGAGAAGGATTCATACATCGAGGAAAAGAAGTCATGCAACGAGGAAAAGAGTCATGCATCCCAAGAGAAATGAGTTATGCATCACAAGAGAAAGATTTACCCATCACAAGAAGATCAACATCGACTGCATTATTTTTCTTTGCAACAACGACATCAAGAGAACTATCAACATATTACATCAGCCTATTTTATTACTTTGACGTCAAAGGAAGAGTACATTGAAGATTATATTGCAAATATGAGACACAAGCTTTGTTTACTTTATGTCAAACCTGATGGAGTTGACGTCAAATGTTCAAGGAGAGCAATTAAGTGTCAACACGGTAAAAGACATTGTTTCCTCTTGAATTGCACTTTTACGCTAATGAGTTTTATCTCAGTCTTTCTCGAGAGCATCCAAAAGGATGAATTCTCCAAAATAAACCACAGGTGCGGACGACATAAAAAAGGATGCAGCACAACGTGAAACTTTTTCTTAGCAGCGAACTGGGACATAGTCCAAAGAGGAGCGCTAAACTCTTAGGACGCGAGCAGAGAAAGCGAATTCCACCACAATCAAACCACACCCCTATCAGAAGGCATGTGGGTTTTTCCTAGATTTATTAGTTTTAGTTTTGGATCCGGAAATTTTGGGTTCACCGGAAGCAACTTTCCAATCCAAGTGAAAATGCTCCAAGAGCTTTGGAAATTATATTCGTGTAAGTTCTTAATTATGGGTGTGAAGCGCGCCACATTCATGGCTAAGAGATTGCAAGCCTCATTTTCATACTCAACTTACTTTGTCGCTTTTTCAGAACCAAAGGTTATCTTGCATAATAGATTTCCTTTTTCAACCGGTCGAGTCGAACTATAAGCAGCTTGATTTCCTAGGTTGAGGAATATGTAGGCAGGATCAATGTTGAAAACTCGGTTGTATTCCAACATTCGCTCTTAATCTTCTTCTCGAGCATTTCGATCTCTTCATAATTCGATTTGGGATGACTTTTGAATTCTTTCAAAGCCGTATGTCAAATCGAATGTATCGAACTACAAGTGGCCTGAATTCTCATATAGCCTGAGATATGTAGGAAACACATTTTTGGGGTTCGGCCATAATTCCTAAAGTTCGAACCAAAAGCTCTTTTCAGAAAGGATGGAGATGTGGTCGGTTAAAATTGGATTAGTCAATTTCATTTTACTTGAATTTCTTGCATCAATCCAAGTAAAATGAGGGACAGTTGTTGACACCCAATTTTGACCCTCCCCGATAATAATTAATTTTCGAGTTTCTTAATTTTCAAATGATTTAAAATAATTGACTTTATAAAATTGAAAATATTTTTAAAGTTAGTTTTAAATGGTTTTGTCACTTTTTATAATTTTTAAATAATAGGTGTATACTTTTGAACTTTATAAATATTCAAAAATCGTCTCCAAGGATTTTGTTTAATTAAATATTTGGATAGTTTGTTTAGTTATTTAATAGTTTACAATTTTGAGTTAATTAGTTTGTAGTTAAATTAAGCAGTTTATAATTAAGTTAATTATTTTCATTTTGTTAAAATTAAGAAGCTCGTTAATCAATTAATAATAATTCATCTTTTTTTATTTTCAACCAAATTTATCAATCGAGTTCAATTGGGTTGACTTTTAAATTCAATTGGCTATATTTGAACTCAAATGGTCTTTATTTCTAATGCATAGGTAGCCATTTATTTCTTCATCTTTAACTCTTTTGTAGGGACAATTTTGGACCAGCATTTTCCCTTAATTTCCAGCCCATTTTCCAGCAGCCTTTTCCCTTAATTGCCAGCCCTATGCCATCATACAAACAACCCACCACCGACCCAACCAGTCCAATTCCCCTGACCCGGTCCAGCCCACACCTTCTATTCAATAAAAAAACCAATCCTCTCCAACGTTAACAACAACGTACAACAGCAAAAAGGCACTCGCCTGCACGCGAAATTTGTCCTTGTGGCCTTGAGATGGAGCCACGTCGCGTCCAAGGATAGGTGAATCAATATGGAGCGTCGATTCGCCCTTTCCCCTTTTGGAATGGGGTTGAAGAGCTCAGAAAAGGGTGTTTCCCTAAATCGGTGAAAGAGCTTTTGAATTTCGAATGGGCCCTTGAATTGGAACTCGATCCATTTCC
>JAJOOS010011996.1:0-21769 GCA_029582725.1 Solanum chiquidenum
ATATTATATTTAAAAAGAATTATGAATATTAGATATTTAATTAATGACATTATATGTAAAATAATATGTTAATTAGAAAGTAATAGAAATAATAATAAAATATTCAAAAAGTGAAATAGAGAGTGTGAATAGTAGTTCTCCAAATTTGGAGAACTACTATTCACCTCTCTAAATATGAAGAATAGAGAGTGATATAGAGGTGGGTTGGAGTGCCCATTCTCTATTTTACTCTCCAAATATAGAGAATGGAGAGTAAAATAGAGGTGGATTGGAGATGATCTAAGTATAAATTTGAACGGTTTAACATTTAGGTTCTTATCACTAAAAATCATTAAAATTTTAAAATTATAGGTCCAAAATTAATTTTTATCTATCCTAACCACTTAGAGAGACTTTACCCAATTTTAGAAAGGAAAATAAAACAAGATAATAAAAGATTCAAATTTCTAACCTCACTCAGAGAGGTGCACCCAATCATTATCGCACGACATTATATGATGTGGGTTCACACATCTATATTTAAATATTTAAAAAAAAATATAACACTACTATATATGATTTCAGGAGGGGAACATGGGTTCACGTGAACCCGGTGACCCCCTCCTGGATACGCCTCTGCTGGGACTCTATAAAATTCAATAATAATAAAATTGTTAAAGAACCATAAAATAGAACTTTAAAATATTAAATAGCTAACAAAAACGGTAAAGAAAAATAACTATTAAATGTGAATTTATTAAAATATTTTTAAATGTTTGAAAGTTAATTAATTATTACTTGAGTTAACTAGTTTATCCTAAAGCTACCATATGTTTTATCCTAGGCTGTCCACTTAACATAATCTGGGCTTGACTTTTTTTTTTTTAATTATATACATAGATATAGATAGTTAATGATGATAGTTTAGTAAAATAAATATCTCTTCCAACTTAAATTTTCATTTTATCCTTATTAGTAATTGTTATTGAAGACGCAAACAACTCAAAATAGAGTGAATATTTTTTGAGATTTTTCAAGCTAATATTTTCTTAAGAGATAGGTTGAAGAAAAATAAGAACAAATAATTTAACAAAGGAAATAGTTTTTTAAAAAAGAGCTTAATGAACAAGAAACATGTAAAAAAGAACTAGCAAAATTTTTCTACTATGGTCTTATTACGGCTTGAATTTAATATTTTTCATATTATTTAAGTTCGTGAATTATTTTAGTTCAGTTCTTGCCGATATTTTAAGTGTAATTTTTAATAATTTGTTATTTAAATAGAGAACAATAAAAGTTCACTCCATATTTTTTTTATCACAAAACATTGACAATATACTTTTAAATCTCAAATCTAGGATTAGAGAAATCAAGGATTGTATTGATAAAAATAATGTTGAGTTACAAGCTCCTCATATAGTGAGACAATTGTAGAGTCCTAAGTTAACTATACTTAGAGTCCTACTACAATACCTATTACTACTATAATAATAAAATAATTATAAATAATCTAATCCTAGTTGTACTATATTCCTAATCGTAATCTAATCCTAACCGTAATATAATCCTAATTAATATAAGTAGTCTAATCCTAATGCGACTCTAATTCTACAGCAGTGTTGTAAACTCGTCAGTCAACTTTGTTGGACCTATTCCTTTGACATGTTTCAATCGTCAGCTTCCTTCTTCATCAACAATTGTTGTAGACACGTCAGTCAGCTTCGTTGGATCTGTTCCTTTGACATGTTCCAATCGTCAGCTTCCTTCTTCTTCAACATACTTCATTAATCATAGTTTGGTAATAACAACATTGGAATTTCACTATTTCTCCACTCAAGCAAGCTATTGGCTGCATGAACATACCTAACTTCCATTAGCTTAGATCCCACCATGGGATACGAGTTTCGGAATTTAAAGATATTTATTAGCTTGAACAAACGTAAATTAAAAGTAACAATAAATGCACCGTCCAAATCAATCATGTCACATAAGGTCAAACTCTACAATTGAGGACTCATAATTTTGATTGTATTTAATCTTTATATAAATGATGAGAAAAAAATTTAGACACAAAAATGTTGAGCAAACCTTTTGAAAAACGCCATTAGAAATATTTGTAGAATCTATATGGGAACTTGTAGGCAGTAGAAGCGACCAAATTAAGTTTGAGTGTTGATAATAATGATGAAATACACAAGTAAAACTCAAGCAGATAAATATAAACTAGAAATATAGTTTCACTTGTGTAGTTCATCATTATTATCAACACTAAAAATTATTATGCCTACTTTTACTAGCTTATATACAGGTCCTCAATATAGATTTTACAGACATTCTTGACAGCTTTCTTCAAGAGGTTTTCTCAACATTTCCGATGTCTAAAATCTTTATCTCTTCATTTATGTAAAAGATTAAATAAAATCAAAGTTATGAGTAATCAATCAGAGAGTTTGACCTTAAATAATTAACATAATCGATTCGAATAATGCTTTTATTATTAATACTCTTAATTTAGGTTCGTTCAACCTAATAACTATCTTTAAATTTCAATCAAGACTAATGGAAGTTGATGTATACTCACGCAAACAATAGCTACTCATTGTTGATTAGTACACTGAATTGTATAGAATGAACCAAAGAACATGTATAATATACCGTAAAAAAGAAGAAAAGATATGGGCAAATTGAATTGTGAAAACTTTTTTTTTCTCCTCCTTGTTTTTTCCCCCTATAGGATATAGCATATATGAGTGAAGTATTAGTATTTATATAGTACTATAATAATATATAATTTAAGGGAACAAAATCTAGCATTTGCATGCTAATATTTAAACACATGCAATTATGTTTCCTTTAATTAGTTTCCAACTATAATATAAAACTTTATGGGAACAAAATCTAGAGTATTAATGTTAATATATGTAAATATATTTATGTTCCCTTAAATTAATTACCAATTATGAAAATATTAGGATATGATTATGTATTCAATACATGCTCAACTATTATGGAAAAATGATAATGGATTAAATGTTATTTAGGATCCTCCTTCCTAGATTTTTTTAATTTTTTTATTTAACTTGTCAATCTTTCTATATATAGTTATTCTCAATTATTCAAGAAAAATATTTTAAAATTATTTTCTCATTGATTATATGGAATGTATAAAAGAAACTTCTTTTGTTCCATCAAAATTTAAAAGGAAAATTAGCACCTTTAGTCTCTCAAATATCGATAAATGGTGATCCTTATGAATATATGTATTTTTGTTTCCTCTTATTATGATTTTCACAAATTTAATGAATTATTAATTGTTAAGCCGCTTATTATGTTAAATTTTGTTATTATTCCATATTTAGAGATAGCATTTAGTTATAATTATTCTCCATTAAATTTCCAATTATACAGAGATTCTCTTGCTCAACTATTATGGCAAAATAATATTTCAGTAAATGTCCAAGATTCTTATCATTTTTACCTCCTCATTGTTTTTAATAACTTTGATGTATTTTTGTTATGTTGATTTCATTTTATAGAATGTTTAGTCAAAGTCAGAATGACTTTTTTATTATAAAATTAGTTAAATTCTTTTATGTTTGAGCAAAATTAAGTAACTTTAGTATTTAAAAAGATAATATAGTAACTTTGTTGTAGTAAAATAAAAGATAAGTGACAATATGTGATTTTTTTTTAAATCCCCTAGATTTCCAACTTAATATGTCAATCTCTTCAAATCTATTCCTTATTAGCTCTAGGAAAAAGGCCAAAAATATTTTCTCATAATATAGGAAATTAATAAGTTATCTTTCCTTCCATCAAATCAAACAAAACTAATATATACTGGGAAAAAAATGTATATCAATGACTATAAATAGACATTTTAGTTAATTAAAAGTCAAATACATTTAATCAAATATTAAAAAAATCAAATCCACAACTAACAATTGTTGAGGAATCAAAGGGACAATTCTTCCACAGACCACAACCCCCCTCCCCCTCCCCACACTCTATAATTACATATTTTAGTTAATTAATGTCGTACACTTATCAAAAATATTACAACGATTAAAGTTGATTAAAGTTTATCAATAATTGGGGTAGGGGTGTGCATCGGTCTGTTCGATTTATCGAGTTTTTAAATATGCTAACCCAATAACAAACCAATAAGATATTTTTTATCGGTTTTCGACTTATCGATTTTTGGTCATTATCAGTTCGGTTTTCAGTTTACCCAATAAAAAATTATCCGTAAAATATTATATGACTTCTCACTTCTCTAAATGTTTTGATATAATGAAACAAAAAGATAATGAGAAATTGCATCAATAAGAAAAAATATAGTATGAAGGCTATAATTACATGTCACCGCCAAAACATAGTATGGAATTTCTTATGTTAATCAAATTACAGACCTTTATAAACTTGTGAAAGCTACAACCTACAATTACAAACTAAAACTAAAATCAAATAGTCCAACAAGACTAAAACTAAAAACTAAAATCAAATAGCTATAATTGCGAACCCTTACTTTAGTCTTTAGATTTTGAGTAAACAGTAAAGACTAGTAAAGCGGTCTAGTGTGAAGTGGGTAGAGTACTAATAATTTGATATAGTTATAGTGTCTAGTTATATATTAAATTATTAATACTTAATATTTAGGAAAGGTAAAGTAGTAAATTACTACCGTCTTATTGGGTTATCGGTTTATCCAATAACTCAACAGTAAAAATTGAAACCGAACCAATAACCCAATAGCTTTTTTTTTTATAAACCCATTAAAAATCCAATAACCAAATAACATTTTTTCGGTTTGATTTATTGGACGGTTCGGATTTTGCAACCCCTAAAGTGGGAGGGGGGGTAAAAACTCATCACTAATAATAAATTTTATTTTATTTTATTTTTAAGTTGGGGATAGGGGAGGGATAAACAGAAGGGAATTATAATGTGGAGAATCGAATGATAATAAATTATTCACATTCGATATTTATATCTAATCAATAAATATCAAGTGTCAATAAATATGTGCCTATCTTTTACTTCTTGTTGGAGATAATAAACAACAAGCACCAGTGGTCTAGTGGTAGAATAGTACCCTGCCACGGTACAGACCCGGGTTCGATTCCCGGCTGGTGCATTTGAGAGTGCTGTGACGATTGTTGTACAAATTTGTGAAGTAGGGTCTTCACTACCATCTGATAAATGAGATGAAATCTTGTGCATCTGAGCTCTCTGTTCCTTTTAACTATTTTTTTCTAACACTTATTAATCATTTCAAAATTAGTAGGCGTGGATTATGATTTGATCCAATAGAGTTTAAACACCTTTTTATATAAATGAAATGATGTTCGATGAAAGGATATAGATTCTATACTATGATGTGGGTTGAAAGGAGAGTTGCTATGTGATGTTGGTTGTTCAGTGTGTTTATGTTGGAAGCATACTAGAAAGAGAATTGAAAAGGCCTTAACAAAGGGTGATTAGGTGTTGTAGCTAATTTATAGATAAGAGGTTACACGTTTACATAGAAGTGTAGGAAGAAATTTCAAAGATTATAAAAGATATTAGGGATAAAATCATAAAGAGTTTAGTTAAGTAAAAAGTACTTATAAGATGTAAAACTATCTGATAAGGAGAACCAACTTATGATTTTTGCCTCATTTTGGATTCTGATATTTCCTCTGACAATAAATGGGCAAGTTCAAAGCAAAGACCTTTTTGCATAATAATCTTCTCACTTCACAATCCTCCATAAAAGTATTCATTCTGTTTCAATTTGTTTCTTACTTTTTCCTTTTGATCCGTTTCAAAATGAATACCTCTTTCGTTTTTTGACAACTCTTTAATTTTAAGTTTCCATGTAACATGTTTAATGTGACAAGATCAAAAAACACTTTAGTGCATTCTATATATTTTTAGTAGAAGAGTAAATACATAGGGATTTTCCAGTATGTTTAATGAATAAAACTTACCATCTTATGTTAATTATGTTTCTTGTACATCAGCATAAAATTTATCTACAAGTTCTGTTAAACCAAATGTACTCCCTCCTCCTACTTTCAACAGCATGTAGTTGAATTTGGTTTTCAAATTCTTTCTCCCATCTGGTTGACTCCAGAGAACCTTAAATTGTAAAACACAATGACACGTACTGAAAAGAAAAGTAAAACACAATGACATGTAGGCTTTCTCTTTTGTAAGGTGAGTAGAGCTAACAAAATAGGCTGGTCCAACCCAACCCAATCCTAACGGGTTAGAGAGTTAAATGGGTTAGGACAAGCTGACCCTTTTAGTTAAAGGGCCTATAAATAGCAGTCCAACCCAGCCCTAAGTGGGCCACGGGTTAGGACGGGTTGGTCCTTCAACCAAAAAATGAACAACATTGGTGTCTTAGAAAGATTATCTAAGAGTATCGAACATTGATGTCTGATGAACACGACATCAATACATACAAAAATTTATTTATAAATTAAACACTTCAATGAATACTTAGAAAAATACATAATAGCCAAGATACAACATCGTAAGATTCATTCGAGCAAAAAATATTACATGATCACCTTTTTGATAAACAAGACAACAAAGGAGAAATGAAAAATTAGACATAAAAACAAAGGTAGGCTTGATTTTAGTGGGCTAATGGCCCTAAAATGTAAAAGATCTGCAAAGGAGTTACACTTGATTTTATATTTTTTGACAAAATCTTTACAAATAAAACACAACTAAAATATATATAATAGATATTTTTAGCAATCATAGCCCACGGGCTGGCTTCTAAGGCTTGCGGGTTGGACCTACGAGGCTAGCGGACAAAATGAGGCTGGGCTAAAAAGCCTCATTCCTAAATGGGCCAAAAAATTAGCCCAACCCCACTTAATTCAAGAATTGAGTTGAGCTGACTTGACGGGTCAAACTCATTTTGACAGCTCTAAAGTTGAGGTTACTTCAACAATTGTAATTTGTAAGGCATCACTTTATAATGGTCATTAGCGTAAAGTTAATTAGCAATTTAAAATATTTAAAAGACATATAAAAAAATTTAATTGACTTTTGAAATTCTATGAATGTCATATGAATTGAGAAAGAAGAAGTAGCACATATTATTTGAAAATAATATTAAAAAAGCTATAAATTATAATATTTAACAACTTGAAATTAATATTTCAAAGGCATAAAAAAATTTAGTTGACTCTTAAAGTTCTATTTGTGCCACGTAAATTAAGATATAGAGAGTAATATAATGATGTAAAAAGCACTATAAATCGTAATAATTAATAACCTGAAATATCGAAAGACATATAAAAAAAATTAATTGGCTCTTGAAATTCTATTTGTACAACGTGAATTGAGAAATTCTATAGTATTATTTAAAAATTAGGTAAAAAGTACTATAAATCACAAACTTATAGTATTAAAAAATCATATAAAAATCTGAATGACCATAATAACTTATGATTTGAATACTTAGAAAATATTTAAAACCTTTAATTCACTCTCAAAATTCTATCAATACCACATAAATTGGTACAAGAAAAATAACATATTTTAATTAGAAATTACGTAAAAAAATATTATAAATTATAATAATTAATAATTTAAAATATATAATAATTATATATATTTTTAAAATTATCAGATTTCCCATCTATATCACATAAATTAAAACAAAATAAATAACATACATTGGACACGAACTACACACGGAGTCCTATATCTAGTTCAAGAGAAGCTAGAGTTTCTCACTCTACTCATACGTGGTCATGGCTTTGTCTACACATGAAAAGTCTGAAAACATGTCTCCTTGTACGAACAAGTTTCAAGAATATTTACTTTTTATATATTTATATAATTAAGGATAAAAAATACATCAAAATTATTTAATTTTTTGAATTTCGTATTTGAATTACTACTCAATAGTTAAGTGAAATATGTTGGATATTTTATAATATATAGAGGTCTTAAATTGAATAGACACATTTATTCGTGAAAGAACATGACTGTTATGAAAAGTCATTTGTTCATAAAAGAACACGACTCTTATGAAAAGTCATATGTTCATGAAAGAACACGAGTCTTATAAAGAGTCATCTCTTAAGTTCATAAATATAAAGACTCTCTAGAAGTCGCCGAAGAAAAATATGCATGTATAAACAAAAGGCCTTAATGTATCTTTGAAGAGAATTATTTTTATTTACCCCAATATGTATATGAGTCAATATCTCTTTAAAGAAAGGGTTTACATGCTTCAAAGTCATCTTTTTATTTTATATTTCCTACTATTATTATTCTAACTATTTTTAAGAAATGTTGGGTTTGAAGAAGATAAACGAGACGAAATTCTTGACTTCTTGAGGATGTGAGGCAATAAGAAAAAAATATTTGAGTGATCTAAAGTATGATTCTAAGGTAGCAAGTCATATGCAAAAGTGAATCAACAATGGATCACAAAGGAAATGATATATATTGGGTTCTGCTTTCTTAATGTCACGCCCCGAGCCTATACCCTGGGCGGGACTGGCACTCGAAGACCATTGCTAGCCCCAAGCGAACCCTTGGCCTGGCTTACTTAACTAAGCGAAAGACTTAAGCATAAGAAAATATAACTCATGCATAACTTAAGAAATAATAGTTTAGCCAAAATTGCAACTCAGTCTTCAAACAACATCTGAATAATAATGTAAAAACAACAGAACTACTAACTGTCTATCTACGAAGCCTCTAATAACTGAGATTGATGTTGGGACAAACTCCACAACATCCTAATAAAGGAAATACTGAAAACAATAAAGGAGTCCTCCGGAATGCAAGGAGGCTCACCAATAGACTCTGAACTGCTCACTGGATCAACGATGCGTCGGAATGCCAATCCTAGTTACCTATGTCTGCATCATAATACGATGCAGGCCAACTGACATCAGTACATTGAAAGTACATTGAATGTACGAGTATGCGAGTTGGAATGCTAAACATAACATAGGCTTGAAAAGATTCTGAAAGAAACACTTACCTTGGCTCTTCTCAACTCATGAATACTTAACTGAACTCATTTCATTATAAATCAGTTTAAAACAAGTGCAATATAAAGAAAAAAGAAAACTGTTTGAAATATGATGTCAACTCATAATCATAATATCATAAAAAACATACCATGCTTCCTCTCAAAGTCTACTTGTGCAATGCATGAATGAAGTCTCATACCCCCATTCATACTAAGCAGAACCTCTTGAGGAACTATGCAATTACTGTTGTGGGAGTTTCTCTAATCGACAACCACCACTATGAGTCTAAGTGGTGATACAACGTTTTACCTCACGCTGCGAAGGACCATCCTTTACATTGTCGGGGGTATAGGAAGATACTTCACTAAGTGGATCCACTAGTCTATTGTCAAAAGGATTCATATAAAAAGTATGACAACTTTCTACCCATGATGGTTACATGGTTTATGGAAACTTGAGTTAATATGAACTCGTATCCCCATATCGATGCTCAATACTACTCCTAAGAATATACTTAGCTCATATGTTTTAAAAATAACTTCTTTCTTTGGTTTGAGATAATTGCTCAAAAATCAGCTTAAAAGCTCTCTTGGAATCGATGTTCCCTTTTCTTGCTCAAATATGAAAACATATATAAACTTCTTTGGGAATACTTAGTTCCCTAATAGCTTTTTGAGAAATGAACTCAACTCTTTACTCTTTGCTTAACTTAAAAACTTGAGTCTTAAAAATGAATTTAAAACATTATTAAAGACTCTTGAAAACTTTAAGAAACCTTGTTTTGACTTGCTTCTTAACTTCTAGACTTGACTCTTAACTTCTTTGACTGAATTGGATTATGGATTCAAGGTTCATGATCTCATGTTTATGGATGATTTCATGATGTTTAGATGTACCTTAGAGTGTTGGAATCAACTTAGAAACATAGGTACATTGCTAAGGAACAAGTACGAAAAGGTGGGGAACGAATGGGGAGAACTCGCGTCCCTGGCGCTTTGAGAGGCGCGGGGCGCCAGCCCTCAAAATTGAGGGACCAGGTTGGGGCGCTCTTGCTGGCGCGTCACCCCAAAACCCCACATTCAGGGACTGCTTTGTGGCGCGTCTGGCTGGCGCGGCTCCCCACTCCCTTCTCCAGGCGTTTGACAACTTTTCTCCTCCATTTTTCATCTCTAAACCCTCTAAACTTCAATGGTTCTTTCCCCAAACACTTAGGATCATTTATACTCTCAATATATGATAGATTCAAACCCAAATTACACCCGGAAACATGAATCATATCGCAAGAAACTCCAACAACACAACTCACAAGAAATTCAACGAAACTTTCAATAATGTTCATCAAGAACTCAACTTCTAAACTTTCAAAGACTTAAATTCGCTGAATTAAATCATGTTTGGCGCGTGGGAAAACTAGCACAACGCTATGTGATCTCACATACCTTGTAGGGATCACCCCCGACGAAATCCACAAGCAATTCTTGAACGTTCTTGACGAATCTTGAACTTCCTTCTAGTTTCTCCTCTTTTCTCTTTTCTCCAAGCTCTAGCGTGAACTCAACTTTTTCTAAACTGACTAAAATCTGATTTTTACCCCAATTAACTCTTAAAACCGAATCAGAATAATAAGGTAAGGAAAATACTAAATTACCCTTCAAAAATCCGGTTTTAGACTTTCCTTATTCGAACAGCCCAACTTCCAAAGGGGATAACTCACTCATACAAACTCAGAATCATGCAAACTTGGCAGCGTTGGAAAGATCATTCCAAGGTCTTCCCAACCATATCTGGAACTACACCTAACTCATTCTGAGCTAGGATTTATGGCCGTTTGAAGTTGACCAAAACTCACTTTTCTTAACTTAAACAAATTTTTTCAGATTTTAATTCTTTCCAAAAATGACTATTTTCAATTATAAGCGTCTTCCTAGTTATTTCAAATTGAGAGATGTTACACTTAACTTCTCTTATTATTTATTCTTTAAAAATTTTGAGAAATGATTTTTCATAATGTTAAAATAAATAATTCACTTGCAATGATCTTGGAATGTATTTTAAATAAGTTTTGGAATCATTTAATATACTTATTATAAATTTGTTGTTTGAGCCAAAGAAAATTATTACGATATAATTGTGTTGCATAAAGATCTGAAATGAAGAAAAATGATCATTTTTGTTAGATCATTTTGCGTTCTTTAAAGGTTGAAGACTTTGTATCCTTATTGAATGCTAATGTATTATAGTATTGGAACACAATAAACTTGACAACAAGATGATTTATTGATGTTAATTAGATATCCAGATGAGTTGCAAAAGGACGTTTGAAACATTTAAAGTGTGGGGTGATTGGATTATGATTAATAACAGGGGCATAGTGACAAACTCCATAGTGTAGACTGTTACATGAAAGTTGAATTAATTCTTAATGAAATTAGTAAATGTTTACAATAACAGGGACATAGAAGCTAATTAATTTCACCTATATGTATATTAAAGTGGTGTCGCTTCAAGAAAGATCTAAAGGGTTGGTCTTGTAAATATCATGAAATCAAGATGAGGACATGGCCATAAACGTGCTAAAGTAATTATTGGGGTTTCTAAGCTATAAATTGTTAAATTTGACAAGATTCAAAGATGAATTAATGTGAAGATTTGGTAGCTAGGAAGATAATACATCATTGGTACAAAAGTCAAGATAGCAACTTTGTAGGTAAAATTTAGGTAAATCATAAAATGGTTTCACAAGGTAAACCTTGACATTTTGACACATTGTGATGTCATAGATGACATCAATAGGGAGAATTCACTCTTATAAATAGGTAGCTCCTAATTCATTTGTAACACACATCTCACTTGCCTTTTCATCTTCAAAGACATTTGTTCTTCTTTATTTCTTGTAGTATTTCACTTGTACTCCTTTGGAGCGAAATAAATATTGGTTGATTGTGTTCGAGAAGTAGGCAAAAGAAAATATTTTTTTGCTGAACCTCGTAAATTTCTGGTGTTCTTTTTATTGTCGTCTCATTTACTATTTATTAGCTACCTTCAGATATAGCAATTGTGATTTCATCACTCTCTATATATTCGGCTTCCGCAACAATTGGTATCATAGCCAAGGTATCATCTCAGTATGCTATGTGGTTGCAGCACAGTCTGAACTTCCACATCATAAAAAGATTTACTTTGGTCCTTACATTGTTAGCTAGTAAATAATATTTTGTAGCAAAAATGGGAGACAATAAAATTAATGAGTCTACATCGAATGTCAAAAATACGTCATCATTGGCATCTTCGCTTATGACAAGAATAGTGTCAAATGCGAAATTTGCAGTTGAAATTTTTGACGGGTCAGGACATTTCAGAATGTGGCAAGGCGAGGTCCTTGATGTCCTTTTTCAACAAGGGCTAGATATTGCCATAGAAGAAAAGAAACCAGACAGTGTAGGAGAAGAAGATTGGAAAATTATCAACCGTGTTGCTTGCGGTACCATTCGATCTTACCTTGCAAGAGAACAAAAGTATCCATACACAAAGGAAACATTTGCAAATAAATTGTGAAATTTATTGGAGGAGAAATTCTTGAAGAAAACAGTCAAAATAAACTTTACATGAAAAGAAGACTGTTACACTTCACTTATATTCATGGTAGCACAATGAATGATCATATCACTAGCTTTAATATGTTGGCGACAGATTTGCGGAATATGGACGTGACTTTTGCGAATGGAGATATGGCCTTAATGTTGTTAAGTTCACTTCCCAATGAGTTCGAGCATCTTGAAACTACTCAACTACATGGGAATGATGAAGTATCTCTCAAAGAAGTTTGTTCTGCCTTATATAGTTATGAACAAAGAAAGAGAGAAATAAAAAGGCGGAGAAGCAGAAGCACTTATTGTGAGAGGTCGTTCTAAAAATCATATGAGAACGAAGGACGGGATATCCAAGTCAAGATCCAGACTCAGCAAAGATGAATGTGTCTTTTGCCGAGAAAAAAAATATTGGAAGAAAAACTGCCCAAAGTTGAAAAGCAAGGCCAAACCAAATAATGGAAAGGTTGTCATGGATTCAAATGTGGTTGATTGTGATGACTCAGATTACTTACTAGTTACAATAGATCCATCCAAATTATCTGATGTATGGTTGATGGACTCAACTTGTAGCTATCATATATGTCCTAATCCGGACTGGTTTGTTGATTTACAAGAAGGAGAATGTGGAGTTATTCACACCGCAAACAATAATTATCTTACCGCATATGATGTTGGTTCAATCCGATTAAGGAATTCGAACCAAGATGGATTAAGCAGAACATTAACAGATGTTTGATATGTGCCGAATTTGAAGAAAAATCTTATTTCTATAGGAGCCCTAGAGTCAAAAGAATTCAAAGTCATTGCAGATAATGGTGTAATGAGAATATGCTCCGGTGCACTGGTGATAATGAAGGCAATTCGAAGAAATAATAACATGTACCACTATCAAGGTAGTACAATTATTGGGACAGTGCCTTTTGCCGATAAAAAGGACATTGGAAGAAAAATTGTTCAAAGTTGAAAAGCAAGGCCAAACCAAATAATGAAAAGGTTGTCATGGATTCAAATGTGGTTGATTGTGATGACTCAGATTACTTACTAGTTACAATAGATCCATCCAAATTATCTGATGTATGGTTGATGGACTCAACTTGTAGCTATCATATGTGTCCTAATCGGGACTGGTTTATTGATTTACAAGAAAGAGAAAGTGGAGTTATTCACACCACAAACAATAATTCTCTTACCGCATATGGTGTTGGTTCAATCCGATTAAGAAACCATGATGGATTAAGCAGAACATTAACAGATGTTTGATATGTATCAAATTTGAAGAAAAATCTTAATTATGTAGGAGCCCTAGAGTCAAAGGAATTCAAAGTCATTGCAAATAATGGTGTAATGAGAATATGCTCCGGTGCACTGGTGGTAATGAAGGCAATTCAATGAAATAATAACATGTACCACTATCAAGGTAGTACAATTATTGGGACAGCGGCAACAACATCCAATGACGATAAGGAGGCAGAAATGATCAGGCTATGGCATATGTGCTTGGTACATAATGAAGGAAAATCGTTGAAAACTTTATCAGATCAAGAATTGCTAAACGGAGTAAAAACTTGCAACTTCAAGTTTTATGAGCATTATGTCAAGAGAAAGCAAACAAAGGTTAAATTTGGAACAACTAATCATAAGACTAAAGGTATTTTGAATTATATTCATTCAGATGTTTGGGGTGCGTCCAAAATACCTTCATTAGGTAGGAAACACTATTTTGTAACCTTTGTTGATGACTTTTCCCGAAGACTGTGGGTGCATACAATGAAAACTAAAGATGAAGTATTGAGATTTTTTCTCAAATGAAAGGTGATGATAGAGACTCAAACTGGCAGAAAGATCAAGTGTATTCTCACATATAATAGTGGAGAATACAAAAATGATCTTTTTCAAAAACATTATGCAAAAAATGGCATCGTCAGACATTTCTCAGTCAGAAATACACCACAACAGAATGGAGTAATAGAAAGTATGAACCGAATTTTACTTCAGAAGATTTGTTGTATGTTGTCCAATGCTGGCTTGGGCAAATAATTTTGGATTGAGACAATAATATATGCATGCCACCTCATTAATCTTCTACCATCTGCTGCTATAGGTGGGAAGACACTATAAGAAATATGGTATGGAAAACTTGCTGAAGATTATGATTCTTTATATGTATTTGGATCAATTGCATATTATCATGTAAGAGAGTCAAAATTGAATCAAGAGCAAAGAAAGCTTTATTTATGGGGATTACTTCTGGAGTCAAAGGATATCGTTTATGGTGTCCAGAGACAAGAACAATTATTTTCAGCAGGGATGTTACCTTTGATGAATCTGCCTTGACAAATAAGGTAACAATTGAAGATGTCAAACAAGCTGATGGTGCTTCAAAACAGGTGGAGTTTAAGGGAAAAATAATTTTTCCAACATTGGGATCAAAGAGGAAACAACAAAAAAATTTCCTCTGAAAGAAGAGCCAGTCAAAAGGGAGGTTCAATCTCAAAAACTTCAACCACAACTTAAATCAATAGCAACTAGCAAGCCAAAAAGGACAATAAGAAAATCTGCTCAACTCATAGATATGGTGGCTTGTGCAGACTCAGTTGCAGTCGATGACATTCCTACCACTTATAAAGATGCAGTCCAAAGTTCAAAAGAAGAAAAGTGGAGAATTGCCATGGATGAAGAAATGCAGTCCCTTCATCAGAATCATACATGGAAATTGGCCAATCTCCCGAAGGACAAGAAAGCAAATAGGTGCACATGGATATTTGCAAAGCAAAAAAGATTTCCTAACTAAGAATATGTTCGCTACAAAGCAAGATTGGTGGCCAAAGGATACGCTCAAAAGGAGAGAATTGATTATAATGAGGTATCTTCTCCAATTGTGAAACACTCCTCCATTAGAATTTTGTTGTCTTTGGTAGCACAGTTGAATTTGAAACTAGTTCAGTTGGATGTAAAAAATTCATTTTTACATGGAGACTTGGAAGAGAAAATCTGCATGACTCAGGCAGAAGGATTCAAAGTTGATGGAAAAGAAAATATGGTGTGCAAACTTGAAAAGTCATTGTATGAATTGAAACAATCTTCTAGACAATGGTACAAATGATTTGACAAGTTTATGTTGCAGCAAAGGTACATAAGAAGCAAATACGATCATTGTGTGTATTTGCGCAAGCTTGAAGACGATTCATTTATGTATCTTCTCCTATATGTTGATGATATGTTATAGCTTCTAAAAGTCAAGGGAATATTGAGAAGCTAAAGATTCAACTAAGAAAAGAGTTTGAGATGAAGGATTTGGATAAGGCAAAGCATATTCTTGGTATGGAGATAAAAAGAGATAGACATTCAAAGAAACTCTATTTATCTCAGAAAGAATACCTGAAGAGGGTATTAAATCGATTTGGCATGAATGAAAAAACGAAGTCGGTTAGCACTCCGCTTACTCCTTATTTTAAGCTTAGTGATGCTTTTTCGGCAATGAATGAAGCTGCACAAGAATATATGTCAAGAGTACCATAAGCGAATGTCGTTGGCAGCTTGATGTATGCAATGATTTGCACAAGACCAAATATTTCACACGATGTTGGAGTTGTAAGCAAGTACATGCATAATCTTGGAAAAGATCATTGGCAGGCTGTAAAATAGATTCTACAGTATATTCATAATACTGTAGATGTTGGCTTGGTTTTTTAGCATAAAGATAGTCAATATCTTGTTGGATATTGTGACTCAGATTATGCAGGTGATTTGGACAAACGAAGATCAACTACTGGGTATGTTTTCACTATTGCTAACGCACCAGTTAGTTGGAAGTCTACTTTTCAGTCAACAGTTACTTTGTCTGTCACTGAGGCAGAGCATATAACAATTATAGAGGCTGTGAAGGAGGCAATTTGGCTTCAAGGATTGCTTAGGGAGCTTGGTATTGGACAAGAAGGAATCACAATATTTTGTGATAGTCAAAGTGCTATTCAATTAGCGAAGAAACCAAGTTTATCATGCAAGGACGAAGCATATTCACGTCCGATATCATTTCATACGAGACATCATAGAAGAAGGTGGAGTCACAGTGCAGAAAATTCATACTACGGATAATCCTACCGATATGCTGACAAAAGTGGTGACTGAGGTCAAGTTTCAACATTGTTTGAACTTGATCAACATTGTTGAACCTTGAAGATTGAGGTTGAAGACACAAACAAAAGTTATTGTTGAGAGAAAGTTGAAAATGGAGAATCTTGCCAAGGTGGAGATTTGTTAAATTTGACATGATTCAAAGATAAATTAATGTGAAGATTTGGTAGTTAGGACGATAATTCTTCATTGGTACAAAAGTCAAGATAGCAACTTTCTAGGTAAAATTTAGGTAAACCATAAAATGGTTTCACAAGGTAAATTTTGACATTTTGACACATGGTGATGTCATGGATGACATCAATAGGAAAAATTCACCCCTATAAATAGATAGCTCCTAATTCATTTGTAACGCACCTCTTACTTCCCTTCTCATCTTCAAAGGCATTTGTTCTTCTTTCTCTCTTGTAGCATTTCACTTGTACTCCTTTGGAGTGAAATAAATATTGATTGATTGTGTCCGAGGAGTAGGCAAAAAAAATTAAATTTACCGAACCTCAAAATTTCTGGTGTTCTTTTTATTGTTGTCTCATTTACTATTTATTAGCTACCTTTAGATGTAGCAGTTGTGATTTCATCACTCTCTATATATTTGGCTTCCGCAACATATATGATATTATGTGTGTGATATTTTCAATTTTGACACAAGGAGTTATGGTTCATATCTTTTAAGATACCAATTACTTCATCAGAACTTTAAATTACTTGCCCTAACAGAAAGTTCAAATCATTATTATAAGATACTCTCTGATATGCATGATATTATGAGAAATATTACATGTTAAAATAAAAAAAATACTCCACCCATATAAACTTAAAGAGACGATATATATTATTGATAAATGTAATTGCTTTTCTCTTAACTAAAGATTTTAAATTTAAGTTTTGAATATAATTTTTTTTAGAAAGAACCTTAAATAAAGTTCTATACGATAGAAATTTATAATAGTCATATATCAATATATATATTGGACATAGAATGGGAAAAAAAATAGGCAATATTTGTTCTCCTCCTTTCTCACTTGTTGCGTTACGCGGCAATAAATCACTTCTTCCATTACCACGTAAGTTGTACCCAATTTGACACCCGTCTTCATGCATGTCTTTCTATGAAAATTTCCATCTCTATCTTCTTCAAACATTACACTATATATAATAATCCCTATTCATATGTCCATTCATATTACATAGAAAAAAAATATTACAAAAATGATGATAAGATCAAAAGTATTACCTTTATTATTTTGCTTAGTGGTTGTAGCTTTTGGTACCAAAGAATCAGACCTAAAACAATGTAAACATCAATGCAAGGTGTTACAACAAATAGAAGAATATCAAAGGGAAAAATGTTATGAAATATGTGAGAAACAAGAAAAAGAAGAAATTAATTCCTATGAAGGAAGAGAAGAGGGAAAAAATAATCCTTATGTATTTAAAGAAGAGCATTTTATTACGGGAATTAAGACTGAACACGGTCGAATTCGTGTTCTTCCTAAGTTTAGTGAGAGGTCTAAGTTGCTTAAAGGAATTGAGAATTATCGTTTTGCAATTCTTGAAGCAAATCCAAAGACCTTTGTTGTTCCTAACCATTGGGATGCTGATGCTGTCTTGTTTGTTGCTCAAGGTATGTATAATTCTTTAATTTTTGTGTATTTTTAGACTATACAACTGTTTAAAATTATGTTATAAAAATAATCAGCTATAACTACTTAAAATATTATGTTGATTGGTAAATTTTGTTACACTAATTAATTTGGGTTGAATCAAAACGATTTTTTTATGTTTGACCAAATAAACTTAACACTACCAGAGTACTATACATATACTATTTTCGTCTACTTTTAATTGTCATGATTTTCTTTTTTAAAGTAAAATGATAAGTATTTTAACTAATATTTTACGATAGTATTTTTTCTATCATATTGATAGTACTTTTCGTATAGTTTTTGAATATTTAAATTTTTTGTTTGAAATATCGAATGAATGTAATTTAATTTTACTTTAAAAATTAATTAAATTAACTTTCGAAAAGTAAGTTCAGAAATATACAAAGGGAGTATATTTAGTGGACTAGAGGTTTGACCAAATGAACTTAATTATACTTTTTTTGGTTTCTCATCTGGTGTCTGGTATCCACATTAAAGTTCGACTAAATTTAAATTCACGTCGGAAAATTTCACATTAAGGTTAAAGCACTCTCTAACAAAGGAGACTCCTTACCCAAGTAACGACCTCTGGGTACACTAATAATTTCGTTTTAAATATTTATTAGAAAAATATTTCGAATAATGATATTAAAAAGTTAGCCTATCAGATCCCGAGCCGGCGACCACAAGAATTGATCACTTGGGTGAATTGGTTTTTCCTTCGTTTTAAACGTCGTTTTTTTTTGCCTGACTAAGGCATTGTTATATTTGAATTTCGCTTTTTTTTTAGGTATATTTCTATCCTAACTATCAAAATAAAAAAGTAGTCTTGTTCCGTCTCATACGAGGGGTGACTCTTTTTTTTTCCTCTCGCAATAGTCCTGAATTGGAACAAAATTTATTATTTGTTTATTCCATGACCCGAATTCTAGCAAATAAGATCCATTCTTTTGTTTAGACCTCAACTTATAAATGTCTTTATCAAATTAAATTAGTACTCTTTCTCTTTTAAAAAGAGTGGTCTAGTTTGACTTGGCACTGGATTTAAGAAAATAAAGAATTAAAGTTATTTTAAATGTACAAAATTCAGGTGAAAAGCTGGAAGTAAAATATTATCAAAAAAAGAAACAAACTAAAAAGAAAAGGAGGTGATTCTATTTTACATGGTGTAGGGAGAGGAACGTTGAGCTTGGTTCGCAAGGGGAAGAGGAATAGCTTCAATATTGGAGGTGGGGATGTTATCAAGGTTTGTGGTGGAACAACTGCTTACTTGATCAACAGGGACGATAATGAAAAACTTCTTATAGCCAAGCTTCTCCGCCCCGTCTCCATTCCCGGACAATTTGAGGTACCCAACTCTCCGAATTATTGAGTGCTTAAAATGAAGTATTCAATTCTTTCACTAGAGACCCTGAATGATGTCTATTCGTTTGATGCATGCAGCACTTCTTTGGCCCAGGAGGACAAGAAAATCCACAATCTTTTTATAGCGCCTTTAGCTCGGAAATACTTGAAGCCGCACTCAATGTGAGTTGTTTTATTTAGGAATAGACGTACAATAGGGGTATTGTTTTGACTATTAATTAATGTCTTGATACTAATATTTTCTTTGAAACAGACTAGGAAGGATAGATTGCAGAGGCTGTTCGGGCAGCCGAGGGAAGGCGTGATAATAAGAGCTTCAGAAGAGCAAATCAGGGTAATGAGCCAACACGAAGAAGGCGGAATTTGGCCTTTTGGAGGAGAATCAAAGGGGTCCGTCAACATTTATAAGCAACGGCCGTTGCAATCCAACCAGTATGGACAATTCTATCAAGTAGATGATAGCAACTAGAGGACCTCGATATTTCCCTCAATTTTGCTAACATCACCGAGGTGAGCAAATTATACCAATTTATACTTAAGTGTCTATTTTGAATGTTGAGAATATATTATGGAATGTTTATATATATTAGTATGTCTTAAATATTTATGGTTTTTACGCTATCAAAGTTATTTTTTGTAATTTGGGTTTTATTTTGATTCAGTTACTTATCAAGTTGATTACTACTTGGCATGCAAAGCTGACAATTCGTCCTTTGCTTGTTCAATTTGTATACATAGGGTGGCATGTTAGGTCCAATTTACAGCTCCAGGGCAACAAAGATAGCAGTGGTGGTGGAGGGTGAAGGTTACTTTGAGATGGCATGCCCTCACTTGGCGTCCGAGTCCGAGTCGGGTAGACGCCAAGGAAGCAAAGAAAAGGAAACGAGAATTGGCTCAAGTTACCAAAAGGTGCATTCAAAGTTGAGGCGTGGGATGGTGCTGGTCATCCCTGCTGGCCATCCGTTTGTCGCCGTAGCTTCCACCAATCAGAATTTGCAAATCGTTGGCTTCAACGTCAATGCCCGCAACAACGAAATTGTCCCTCTTGCAGGTGATTTTATGCATAAGAATTTAACTCGGTGGGTTACGGTAACAAATATATAATTTTAGATAAATAGTTCACTATGTATATGCTCTGTATGTAATTGATCTTACCATCTGGTTGATTTTCACACACAAGGTATAACACATTGAGTACACCTGTTTCTGATTTTGATTTGACACGAAAATTTGAACATTTGAATTGAATAATAGTCATCTCATTTGATCTAAGGACTGATTTGTATTGATTAGGGAGGAACAATGTGATGAGTCAACTGGAGAGGGAAGCACTGGAGTTGGGTTTCGGGCTACCAGCAAGAGAGGTGGAGCAAATATTCCGGAGCCAGCCGGAGGAGTTCTTCTTCCAGGGACCTGGTGGTCAACAGAGTGGCCGAGCCGCTGCATGAATGGGGGGTTGTGGCTGATCCGTCTTCAATGCGGGTTTATGTTGGCTACAAGAGATGGTGATAACAATGTTGTAGTTTTTGCACTAGTAATGTTGTTGCTACTTCCTATCATGTAAATGGTTAATAAGTGAGTGATTATAAATAAGTAGTTGTGGCTTAGTTGGGTAGCGCTAATAAGACTTACCAACTTTAGTTGGGTTATGGTATATGAGGAAATGTAAAATAATGGAGACAAAATGCCAACGAGAATGAATAAAAGCGGTTAGTTATCTGAACTTTCATCTTATTTTATTGGTTATTGGTGGGTGTTCGACTACAAGTGTTCGGGAAAAAAAAGTAGAGGTGCTTCCAACCGATCCACTTAACATTTAGTCATGTGGGCTTTGGTTTATGGCATGTCCTACTTGAAGGAGTACAATTTTGTGACGTCCAAGTCTAGATGCCCAATTGAATTGTGTTTAATAGCCCACAATAATCCATGTCGAAAGCCCAAAAAGAGAAAGGTGCTGAAAAGGTGTTTGAACCAATTGGCCAACTATTGTAACTTGTTTTCAGGCTACAAACTCTTTGGAAGTTGAGTAAGGGGGTGGAGCTTGAAGAGTGAAACG
>JAJOOS010011997.1:0-14858 GCA_029582725.1 Solanum chiquidenum
CATCTTTAATTCGTTTTAGCTCCAAACATCTCCAATTTTCCATCAATTTAATCCTACAAATAAAATACACAATTTAGCACAATCTATAAAATTTATGCTCATAAAGGACAAATATAAATACTAAATGTGAGGCAAATAATGATTAAACATATGTATTTTGACCTCACATCACAAGTTCTAGACTCAGATGCAATCATGGATATCATACAAAACTCACATCTCCTGGCACAAGTTGTATTCAGAATGGATCAATCATAGAACACAATCATGTCACACAGAATGTTCAGATTACGCTGAAGTTGTACATTTAAATCACATACAAAAGTTCCACTGCATTCATACCACAACTTCATTCGTACTTTTCATACAGTCTCCTTTCAGAGAGTTTCAGCTTCAACACAACCCAACTAAGAATCAAAAGATGAAATTCCCCTTAAGACGGTCGTCATCCTTCTATCATTGTGCAGTTTGACTCAATCTAAGACTACAGACTCAATCCTATTTTTTTTTATATATATACGGTTCAAAGGGACTATCCTTGGCTAAAAAACCGAAAACAACTACCAAGGAACCCAAAATTAAAGAAAAAATAGAAAACAAACAAAAATAGACTAAGAACAGATCAGAAATGCTTTTCACCACCACCCCACACGTACACGATAGCACTGTCCCCAATGCATTATAAAATGTCAACCAAGTTTGAAAAGTAAGGTGAAAACACTCCCTGATCAATCCTCCATGGCATCATCATCATCTGCCTCATCCCCCACATGTGTTGGGTGCAGCTCCTCTTCAGAATCCGAGTCCACATCCGATCCTGTGCGCAAGTTCTCTTCATTAGTTGGGATATCATTCTCAATAGGCTCTCGAAACTCAGGACCAATGCCGAGCAAAGCTTTAGCATGGTCATTCAGAAGATAACGCCTGTTAACCTCCCCTATTTACAGATCATGGTCTGCCACCAGTCTTGTGTCGTAGCATTTCCAGGCCATACATCCTAGCCATGATCAACTCATCTCTCCTGTGGCGCTCCACAGTGGTTAATGTAGGGCCGAAGTCAGTGTCAGGCCCCTTGGTTCGAGTGATATCCACCATTGTAGTGTACAATGGTGCCATATAATCCAACTTCTCCTCCGGGACCCCTGCAATACGACACATTTTGGTAATAAGCCCACCAAACGCATACCTGTGGCCCTTGTGGACTCGAGCCTTTCACATTGACGATTTGATGATATCCCCCATGTTTAGCTCCATACCCGTCATCAAGGCATACACTAGACACACCCGGTCACGAGTGATATCCGTGTAATGTAATCCCAGGATCAAACAATTCATCACCACTTTCAGCCACACGTGTGTCTCTCGCTGCATGTGTGCGTAGGGAAGGGACTTATGATACCTTTTTCCATTGTGTTTAGTTCATTGAGCCATGGACTGTGGCCTGCATAGAAAATGACGGATAGCCTGGTATGGAGGGCGTATGTTCAGCCTAGTTAGCACAGTTGGGTCTGCATCCTCTGACGTACCCAATATATCATTTATGCTTGTCGGTGAGATGGGCACAATCTTCCCTCACACTGACACGTACTGTGATCTAACATCGGGTGTCCAGTTTGCATAAAACTCTCGGACCATGTGCAGATTGCACTCATTTGGTTCAACAAATGCAAAATCCATCCTTAGCTCCCTCATCCTCCTCAGAATTTATGGGAACTCACGTGCTAGACTGTCCCTATCGATACAGACATCGGAGAAATAAGCTGCCTCTGTATGTTTGTTATACCATGCTTTGCCTTCCTTCGAAACAACCCTGAGTGCGAACTGCCTAGTTTGGCCTTTGGGGGCCGGAGGTGCCAGTGGTACATTTCCGCTCCTTGTCCGTTTCTTCTGGCGTGATGTGGCTATTTCTTTTCCAAATCTTCTTGAACTTGACATGATTACCTGCATCCATCAGCAGAGTTCACGCCTAATGACTATAAATAATGAGAAAAATATGGGTAGTGTGCGCACACTACCCCACACTTAGTTCAATGTAGTCTCATCGTAGGTATTCAAACTTCCCAACATTGACCAACAACATACTCAATTGATTCTCAAGTAATTATTAGGTTCATCAAAACGGCTAGGCATCATAATATCCATTTATCCACACAACTATCAGATAGTGTTACTCAAGACTGCACACCATTAATATGGACTATAAACCTTCACATATTCAGTACAAACAATATGTCTGCTCAATGATTCTGAACCATATCATTCGTAAACATGCATAATCAACATGCTAACAATTTCACCAGCTACAGACTATCCTGAACAGACAACAACATCAAGCACCAATGTATTTCTACTCAGACTTCGAAACACACAGAGACCAACAAGAACCAGCCGATGTAGAGAATAGTAGTTCAACCCCAACTCCTAAAAAATCAAGCACAAACATTTCACCAATTAAACCAACCTCCAAAATAGATGTTTTCTACTAAAAATTCGAGACAAAACACCCAAATAAACATGAAATAGAGCATTCATACCCTCAACTTCTTTCCCAACATCCCCAAAATTCGAGCAACATCTTATGAAATCAACCACTCAAGATTCACTCCCAACCCCACTTCACATCCTACTAAGTATTGTGACCCAAACTTCGAACACACCTCAAACAGATGATATGAGAAACACCCTTCCTACTCATTCACAAAACAAGCAACCACATCCTAATTGCAACGCACATCTAAATAAGCAAAACAATTAAAGACAAAACATAATTTCCAACCTGGGCGACGCAGACGTGCAGAGAAAACGAAAAAAGAGAGGAGTGGGAGTAGCCTCGTGACACGGACAACGTTTGAAGAATTCACCGGGGTGAATGGAGGGGAGAAAATTGGGGTTAAAAGTAATGAAAAGGGGAAAAGATTGGAAAATTAGTGAGAAAAATTAGGGTTAAAAGGGTTGGGGTTGGATAATTTCCAAAGAAACTGGGTAAAACCCGGTTATTTAATAAAAAACAAAAATTACTCACCTGGGCGCGATGCGGGGTTGGCACGCAGTCTTCTGGAAATTTAATTCCAGTTGAGACCAATATTTAGCCCTTTCCCCGTGACGCGGGGATAGCACGGGGTTGCTTTCTTTTTGACGTACTGTCGAAATCAAAATTTTAGGTCCCCTACGCGACGCGCTCCCTACACGGAGTCCTCTGCTTCAAATGGTATCAGGCGAGGCAACAATTTACCCCGCCTCCGCGACGCGCTCCCTACACGGAGCTGCCTTGGGCGAACATTCTTCATCCTGCATATTATCAGCTCAACACCCATTATTCAAAATACATGATGGGTTGCCTCCCATCCAACGCCTCAGTTTTGGTCGTGGCACGACTCATATTTTTATATTTTCTTGATATATAAATCTTTTCCTAAGAACTAAAATATCCAAATAAAAAAAAACAAATAACTACTAACTATTACACTGGTTCACGGGTTGCCTCCTGGGTAGCGCCTGATTTAACGTCGCGGTATGACCCATCTCATGACTCACTCGTCATTCAATGTGAGCGCTTCAAGCTCACGATCTACATCCTTACCGAAGTAATGCTTAACCCGTTTACCATTTACAAGTAAAGTGGAGCTCTTATCCTTGTTTCACAATTCTATAGCACCATGTTGAGTCATCCTAACCACCTCAAATGGACCACTCCACTTAGACCGAAGCTTTCCTGGGAACAACGTCAATCTAGAATTGTAAAGTAACACTAACTGACCAGGCTCAAAGATGCGTGACACAATATGCTTGTCATGCCACCTCTTTGTCTTCTCTTTATACAACTTTGCATTTTCATAGGCGTGAAGCCTAAACTCTTCTAGCTCGTGCAACTGTGTGATCCTCTTTCTGCCTGCTAGCTTAGCATCGAGATTCAGCTTCTTGATCGCCCAATATGCCATGTGCTCTAACTCAGCTGGCAAGTGACAAGCTTTCCCAAACACCATTCGATAAGGAGAAGTCCCTATCGGTGTCTTGTACGTAGTCCGATATGCCCATAAGGCATCATCTAACTTGTCAGACCAATATTTTCTTTGGGCATTCACAGTCTTTTGGAGGATCTGCTTGACCTCCCTGCTTGACACCTCTACTTGTCTGCTAGTTTGAGGATGATATGCTGCAGCCACTTTGTGCCGCACCCCATACTTCACTAATAGCCCATGGACTGAGTTATTGATAAAGTGTTTACCTCCATCACTGATTATCGCCCTTGGCATTCCAAACCTAGTGATGATGTGCTTTCGAATGAACTTGACAACCACTTTGGCATCATTTGTTGGCAATGCAACAACCTCCACCCACTTAGACACGTAGTCCACATCGACTAGAATGTATTGATTACCTCTGGATGATTGGAATGGTCCCATAATGTCTATCCCCCACACATCAAAGATCCCCACCTCTAGTATGTTGTTCAATGGCATCTTATGCCTCTTCGAAATGGTGCCCATCCTCTGACATTGATCGCAACCTTTCACAAACAAAGCAATATCTTTAAACAGAGTAGGCCAAAAGAAACCAGATTGCAATACCTTATGCGCAGTTCTTTCGCCTGCATAATGTCCACCATATGGTGATGCATGGCAACTCTCCAACACTTGTGTTGCCTCCTGCTCAACTACACACCTCCTCATCATCTGATCTGGACCCTGCTTGAACAAATAGGGCTCATCCCATATATAGAAGCGTGCATCATACTTTAACCTCTGCTTCTGATGTGTTGATGCCCCAGGTGGAAATAAACCACTCACTAGAAAATTCACAATGTCCGCATACCAAGGCACCCGAGCAATGTCCAAAGCAAGCAATTGCTCATCATGAAACTCTTCATGAATCTGCCCTTCATTTTTCACATGCGATGAATCCTCTAGTCGGGACAGATGATCAGCTATTTGGTTCTTAGTTCCCTTCCTATTTCGAGGTCAAACTCTTGCAGCTACAAGATCCACCTAATCAACTTAGGTTTGGCATCCTTCTTGTTGAACAAGTACCGAATGGTCGCATGATCAGTGTAGACTATCACTTTGGTTCCCACCAAGTATGACCTGCACTTGTCGTATGCAAAAACCAATGCCAACATCTCCTTCTCAGTAACTGTGTAGTTTGATTGGGCTGCGTCAAGTGCTTTGCTCGCATAGTATATGGAATGAAACACCTTATCCTTTTGTTGCCCAAGAACTGCCCCAACTGCTATATTACTAGCATCAAACATCAGCTCGAATGGAAGCTCCCAATTTGGAGCAATAAGAATAATAGCCTCAATCAATTTCTGTTTCAGCATCTCAGAAGCCTGCAAACATCTTTCATCAAACACAAATTTCATATCTTTCTCTAATAAGCTGCACATTGGTCCTATAGTTTTAGAGAAGTCCTTGATGAACCTCCTGTAAAAACCAGTATGTCCAAGGAAGCTTCGCACTCCCTTCATTGATATTGGTGGTGGCAACTTCTCAATCACTTCCACCTTCACTTTGTCTACTTCTATCCCACTTTTGGAGATCTTGTGCCCCAACACAATTCCTTCTCTGACCAGAAAGTGACACTTCTCCCAGTTCAGCACCATATTGGTCTCCTCACACCTAGCAAGAACTCTATCAAGATTAGATAAACAAAGTTCGCATGACTCACCAAACACCGAGAAATTGTCCATGAATACTTCAACAAAATCTTCCACCATATCATGGAAGATTGCCATCATAAATATCTAAAATGTGGCTGGGGCATTGCACAAGTTGAATGGCATGAATTTGAACGCATCCGTGCCATATGGGCAAGTGAATGTCATCTTCTGTTGATCCTCAGGTGCAATGACGATCTAATTATACCGTCAATAACCATCAAGGAAACAGTAATATTCCTGACCAGCTAACCTGTCTAACATCTGATCAATGAATGGTACCAGATAGTGGTCCTTCCTGGTGGATTCATTGAGTTTTCTGTAGTCCATGCATATCTTCCACCCAGTTATTGTTCTTGTGGGGATCAATTCATTTTTATCATTGGTCACAACTGTCATTCCTCCCTTCTTAGGCATACACTGCACTGGACTTACCCATTTACTATCATATATTGGGTATACAATCCCTGCATCCAGCCACTTGATGACTTCTTTTCTGACAACATCCTTCATCAATGGATTTAGTCTCCGCTGATGCTGTGCACTTGCCTTGTATCCTTCTTCCATGTATATTTTGTGCATACACACTGCAGGACTAATACCATGGATGTCAGACATTTTCCATCCCAGAGGTTGTTTCCTCCTCTTCAGAATGAGTAGTGCGGCTTCCACCTGTTCGTCCCAAGAATGCATACTTGAGGTGGGCTGGCCGTGTTTTCAATTCCAGCTTGGGTGCTTCTTCAATGGAGGGTTTAGGTGGAGGACCCAACACCCTATTCAGAGGCTCCCAACGCTTTCCAGTAGTAACTATAAGTGACAGATCAAGGAATTGCACCATTTCATGTGCCTCAACATCCCCATATATGTCATCCCCCACCAACACTCGCTCTAAAGGATCCTTAGATGCAATATATTTAAATTCTGCCTCAAGATCTATCATAATTATGGTAGATACCTCCTCATACACAACTGACATTTTTAAGGCTTTGTACACATCAAACACCTCTACTTTATCATGAGCTCTCATAGTAAGTTGCCCAGTCGCGACATCTATCATTGCCCTACCAGTTGCTAAGAAAGGTCGTCCTGAGATGAAAGGGATCTCAGGATCACGCTCAAACTTCAATACTACAAAGTCGACTGGAAAATTAGCGATCCCACTTTTACTAACACATCTTCCACAACACCCTCAGGTCTAGCGATAGATCTATCTGCCAACTGCAAAATTATGGTAGTTGGTTTAGGACTACTCAACCCCAACTTTTTGTACAGGGAAGTTGGCATCAAGTTTATACTAGCTCCTATATCACACAGTCCTCGAGGATGGATGCTTTACCCTATAGTAATCTGCACAGTAAAACTACCTGGATCTTTTAGTTTAATGGGTAGCTTGTTCTGAATTCTGGAGCTGCACTCTTCAGTAAGTGCCACAGTCTCATACCCTGTCAGCCTCCTTTTGTTTGCTACGATCTCTTTCACATACTTAGCATACCTGGGTATACCCTGCAAAACATTTACCAATGGCAAGTTAATGTGAACTTGTTTCAGGAGAGAGAGAAACTTTCCAAAACATTCATCCTCCTTTTGTTTATTGAACTTTTGAGGAAATGAAGGAGGTGGTCTCACTATTGGTTGCACCCTTTCTTCTGGTGCAACTACTTCATTCTTCTTAAACTCATCCTCTTTAGGTTAACTCTTTTTGTTTACAACTTCAGTGTCTATTTTCTTAGGAGCTAACTCCTCCAATTGCAAACCACTGTGTGTACTCACTGCATTCACCTGTTTAGGATTCGGGTTAGTGTTTCCAGGCAGACCTCCTTGTGGTCGTGAGCTTTGGGCACTAGTAAACTGTCCAAATTACTTCTCTAGATTTTGTGTAGCTGACTAATTATTTCTCACATCAACAACTAACTGGGCTTGATCAACCATGATTTTTTTACCATATCCTCCACACTCATGTTTCCGAACTCCTGCTTGGGTTGCTCCCTTTGTCCCTGTGGTTGATAACCATTGGCACTGCCTTGTGGCCTATAATGGTTTTGCCCTTGGCCTTGGTTCTGATTTCCACCCCAAGAAAAGTTTGGGTGGTTACGCCAATTTAGGTTATATGAATTTCCATAGTTTTGTTGGCCTCCTCCTCTCTGGGTATTCCCTACAAAATTAACAGAATTTGGGTTTGCACCACATACCTCTGCACCGTGATCGCTACCTCCGCAGATCTCACACCAAGACGGTGGTTGTTGAACTGCATTTACCTGTCCAGGCTGTTATCCCAATGCCATGTTGCTGAAATGTGTACTCATCATATTCTGCATAGCAGAAATCTATGCAGTTAGAGTTGTCATTGCATATACTTCCAGCATACCTGCAGTTTTCTGTACTGCAGGTTTCATTCCACCTCCGTTCCACTCTGGATTACCCTGAGAGATACGGTTCAGCAAGATGAGCAATTCAGCATAAGTCTTCTCTAAGGCCTGTCCACCTGCAGTTGAATCAAGAAAAGTTTTGGTGTTAGGCTCCAACCCTTCAATGAAGGTATGTACTAACACCTCATTAGATTGGTGATGATGGGGGTAGCTCATCAACATCGATTTAAACCTGTCCCAAGCTTGGTACAAGTTCTCACCACCCTTCTGCCTAAAATTCAAAATATCACTCCTCAGCTTAGATGTTTTCCCAGATGGAAAATATCTGAAGAGGAATTTCTGTGCCAAATCACCCCAGGTAGTAATTGAATTCACAGGCTCTGAGTTCAACCATCATTTTGCTTCCCCAAGCAGAGAGAAAGGGAATAAAGTGAGCCTCACATAATTTTTATTCACCCCAGTTGGAGTGTAAGTATCACTGATCTCGAGGAATTTCTGAATGTGAACTGTGGGATCCTCATGTGAAAGACCAGTAAACTGCCTATTCGTGTGCAAAATTTGCACCATACTCTGCTTCAGTTCAAATCTCCCACCAGGTTCAGGTTTACGTATGCACGAAGTCACATTGGTGGGGCGTGGGATTGCCACGTCTCGTACTTTGAACTCAACAACCATTGTTTCAGGTTCTTCTTCCTCTGTTTTTGGTCCAGGAGAATCTAGCTCACCTATAACTAGAGGAACCGGATCTGCTATTCATTTCTGCCTTCTTTGTAAGTGTACCAATCCTTCAGGTTCAGAGAGAGGCGATAACAGTCCTTGATTGTCGTCCAGTTTGGAGTTTCAAAACAACCTGCAACAATGGAATGCTAAGATCAAGATGTCAACACTTGTGTTTCAACTTCAGGAATCAGAAAAATTCAAGTACTTTCTAATTCTAAAGTCCCCGGCAGTGGCGCCAAAAACTTGTTGCTGATTAATCGCACACGCAAGTGTACGTGATCGTACAAGTAATAAAGTGGCTTTTTTTTTGAGAGTCGGGTATCGTACCCACAAGGACTCACAGTTAGAAACTATTCATTTCTCTAGTTCTCAGTTAACCACAAATGTATTTTTAGATTTAAAATAAAGTGTTTATTTTATTTCTAAATTTTAAAATAAAATGTAAATAACAAGATTTAATTTCAATGGTCTCAAACAATGATTTGGAAAAGATCCAGGGCTACAACTTCTATCAGGATTAATGCAATCAATATCATTTATGTGGGTAATTATTAACTGTCGAATCAATGAATCACAGGGTTAGATGTATGATCATGGTCTCCCGACCTCTAATCGCCTACGATAGATAACACCCTAACTACATCGTTGAGCTGGGATAGACTGATTACCTACCGAGCTTTAAGTTATCTTCCTGTATGGTGACCCAAGCGAGGTCTCTAGGTATATCCCTATCCCAGAAACGAATCAACCCTACCTATTTAGAGTTCAACAAGCTCCTTATGCCCCACGTTCTATCCTCTTATTCCTCTCCCGAGTTCAATTTGGATAATAAATATATTTTTATGGTGATCAATCATGAAATACGGAAAATCAGAACATAAGATAGATTCATGTGATAGTCAATAATAAACGCAACAACAATCAATCAATTACAATCATCCTGTAGCCACAGCCCTAGAACTAGGGTATTTAGCTACTCATAGTCCAATGATCAATCATACAATGGTTATGAATCATCAATTGATTAAAAATAAAAGAGTTTGAGAAATAACCCTAAAACTGACGCAAACGCTCTTTCGAATCGTCCTGCTTTGACACCCCCCAAGGATCCTCCTAATTAAATGAAATAAAACCCTATTTATACTAAAAGTCGAAACGGCCAAATCTGATACTCAGGCGCGTGACGCGTGATGCCATCCAAATTCTGAATTCAAGCTAGTTTTTCCTTTTGCGCGACACGCGAGCAGCACGAGGCATTCTGTCTCAAAATTGATTTTACATCCCAAAACTTATATTCCTCCGCGTGACGCGGAAATAACACATAAATGCCTTGGTGCATTTTCCTCAGCTTCTTCATTTTTCTCTTTAAACTCGAATCTTCAGATTTCTTCCTTTATCCCTTTTTGTGCTCGTTTCTCCCATTAAGCGTACCTACACAGTTAATCATGTTGGTTAGCTCATAAATAAGCAAATGACTCGATAAGACTACAAACAAATACATTTTGAATTCAAACTAGGAGTAGATGCGGGCATCATTAGCATTCTAGGCATATAAATATGCCTAAGATCATTAAACAAAATTAAACAAGTACAATTCAATCTCAAAGGTTTCAAAAAATGGTTGGGTAAAGTCCAGGGCTCCAACTCTTATAAGGTGTAATGCCCTGGAAACTAGTAAGTTGAACTAGTGAGTTCTAGAGCCTTTTGTAAGAGGTTTGGAGTGTGGTATGAGTATTAAAGGTTGTTAAAATAATTCCCATACTTAGAATAGGGGTTTTTGGGTTAGGGAGTGAAGGTATGAACCCGCAAGGACCACCCAAGGGGTCCTTGGGGAGGACCCTCAAAGCAGCCCAAAGCTGCAAAATCTGGCAGCACCTATACTTGGCCACCTACGGCCAGTAGGTGGACCCCTACTCCGTAGGTGGGGGTCGTGGGTCAAGGACTGCAAAGGACTTCCAAGTTAAGCCTCTGAACAGAAGCTAGGGAGGTGTAGTACGCCTCGTAGGCCCACCCACGGTCCGTGGGTGGTGCTCTCGTATGTCAAAACAGTTTTAAGTGTTTTGGTTTTTAGTTAAGTGTTTAGGGGTTAAGTTAGTAAATAGTTAGGGCTTAGGGATATAGGTTAATTAGTTAAATAACCACCTATAAATACCTAATAAGACCCTAAACTAAGTCATTAACTCATTCATCTAAAGAACCCACTTCCTCTCAAATATTTCTCTCTCTAGAAGAAAAGAAGAAGAAGAAGAGGGGCAGCAACCTAGGTCAAAATTCACAGTGGAAGCAAGCTTTCGTTAGGGATTTTAGTTGAGGTATGCGTAGCTTATTCATATATGGGTTCTTCCACCCATAGAGTCCCCTAGTTCTTCCCCAATTTGTGAAGAAGAACCCCAATCTAAGCTAGGGTTACTTCCAATGTGTTTGTTTACTTTGGGTATGAGTCCAATTAGTTGGATAATAATTGTTTATGATTAATTTAGTGTTGATTCATGATATTATTAAGAATTTATGTGAATTCCATGATTAACCCTAGAAATCAAAGTATGTGGGTTTATGCCTTTATGATGAGAAATTGACGATTCTTTATAGATTCTCTAAAATTGTTATCATGTATAGAACTTATTCAAGAATAGGAATATGAAATCATGAATTGAACTATACTTATTAGTGTATGATAGATAATGGATTGTAATGATTGAATTTGGGACTTTATGATGAATTATGCATAGAATTGCCTATGATTAGGGCTTGGGACTAATATGTCTTGTGATATAGTCTAGTATGATGGTTGTGGAGTAAAGCTTGAAATTAGGGCTTGAAGTCACAATGTTGATCACTAGGGCTTATAGAGTAAGTCTAATACGATGAGTAGCTTGCATATGAATGCTACACTAGAGGTTAGAGTTGTTGTGGAGTGCTTATACCCATATGACCTATCTTGTACAAGTGAATGCATGTATGTAGAATGTGAAAGGTCTTCTCACATAGAATGATTCTAGAATGAAAGGTTAATCACCTAAAATGAATGAAAGCATGCTAGATTAGAATAGTTTGAAGTGGTGATAGATGGTCCCTTCATGTATAACTTGTCTATGTAGCATGAGTTAGAAATTCTCATGGTAGCTTGGGATTGAGGAACCATACTCTCCTAAGGTTAGCTTGAGTTAGCATTTGTGGGATTCTTTTCACGATAGCTTGAATTAGCACTTATGGGGTGCTATTCATGGTAGCTTACACTAGAGTAGGAATGGTAGCCTAGGATGGAGGATCTACACTCTCCTAAGGGTAGCTTGAACTAGCATTGCAAGGATGCCTTCCTGCAAGCTTGATTTGTGCTGAGAGTGGCCTCATGAAGAAATATTGTCCAAAAGCAAGGGCTACAATAAGAGAGGGTAAGCAAGTTTCCAATAATAGTGGGGATGTGGAGCCTCAAAAGAAGAATAGATTGTATGCTCTCCAATCTAGAGAAGAGCAAGAGTGATCTCCTCATGTCCTTTTCGGTATGTGTTTCATGCTTTAGTAAATTTCCAGATTTCTTGTCTTTTGTGACTTGTTATGTTGGACTTGAAGTTGTCTTTAACATGAATTATGTTTAGAAGAGCTTGCGTATGCTTGATCCCAAGGGGGAGATAGTGTGCCTATCAAAGAAGGTTATTTTGTGTTTATGTGTTGCCATGATTTCCCTGTATGAATGTTCATGAAAATGCTTAGGTCTTGTTAGAAATGAATTATTTGCATTGTTTCCTCATGTTTTAGTGCATTTGAGTAGATTTTCATATAGACTCCATGAATTGATTATGAGCATGCCTTAGTTTTGTGAGTTGAAAGATTCCCTCTTGAAAAAAATGCTTTTCGAGAGTAAATTGCATTTTTGGCTCCATGAATGAGTGTTGAACATGCTTTAGCTAGGAGATGTTAGTTCCTCCTTGAAAATGAGTAGATTTAGAGTTTCATGGATTTTGGGTTGGTAGAAGTAGTTCTTACTCCCTTGTGTTGCAATGAATGTGTTCAGCTTGGAATTGAAGTTTTCTTTCTTGGTTATGTGCATTGGAAGTAGTGCAAGCATGATGGGATGTTATCTTAGAGTTGTTACTTTAAGAAGTGCTTAGAATTGTCATTCGAGGATGAATGATCCCAAGGGGGAGATATTGTAATGCCCCGGAAAGTAGTAAGTTGAACTAGTGAGTTCTAGAGCCTTTTGTAAGAGGTTTGGAGTGTAGTATGAGGATTAAAGGTTGTAAAAACAATTCCCGTACATAGAATAGGGGTTTAAGGGTTAGGGCGTTAAGGTGGACCCCCCAAGGACCACCCAAGGGGTCCTTGGGGAGAACCCTCAAAATAACTCAAAGCTGCAAAATCTGGCAGCACCTACGCTTGGCCACCTACGGCCAGTAGATTTAGAGTTTCATGCATTTTGGGTTGGTAGAAGTAGTTGTTACTCCCTTGTGTTGCAATGAATGTGTTCAGCTTGGAATTGCAAATTTCTTCCTTGGTTATGTGCATTGGAAGTAGTGCATGCATGATGGGATGTTAGCTTAGAGTTTTTACTTTAAGAAGTGATTAAAATTATCATTCGAGGACGAATGATCCCAAGGGGGAGATATTGTAATGCCCCAGAAAGTAGTAAGTTGAACTAGTGAGTTCTAGAGCCTTTTGTAAGAGGTTTGGAGTGTAGTATGAGGATTAAAGGTTGTAAAAATAGTTCCCGTACTTAGAATAGGGGTTTAAGGGTTAGGGAATCAAGGTGGACCCCCCAAGGACCACCCAAGGGGTCCTTGGGGAGAACCCTCAAAGCAGCCCAAAGCTGCAAAATCTGGCAGCACCTACGCTTGGCCACCTACGGCTAGTAGGTGGACCCATGCCACATAGGTGGGGGTCGTGGGTCAAGGCCTGCAAAGGCCTGCCAAGTTGAGACTCTGACCATCACCTAGGGAGGTGCAGTACGCCGCGTAGGCCCACCTATGGTCCGTGGGTGGTGGTCTAGTAGGTAAACACAATTTTAAGTGTTTTAGTTTTTAGTTAAGTGTTTAGGGGTTAAGTTAGTAATTAGTTAGGGCTTAGGGAGGTAGGTTAATTAGTTAAATAACCACCTATAAATACCTAATAAGACCCTAAACTAAGTCATTAACTCATTCATCTAAAGAACCCACTTCCTTTCACATATTTCTCTCTCTAGAAGCAAAAAAGGAGAAGAAGAAGAGGGGCAACAACCTAGGTCAAAATTCACAGTGGAAGCAAGCTTTCGTTAGGGCTTTGAGTTGAGGTATGTGTATATTATTCATCTATGGGTTCTTTCACCCATAGAATCCCCCAGTTCTTCCCCAATTTGTGAAGAAGAACCCCAATCTAAGCTAGGGTTACTTCCAATGTGTTTGTTTACTTTGGGTATGATTCCAATTAGTTGGATAATACTTGTTTATGATTAATTTAGTGTCGATTCATGATATTATGAAGAATTTATGTGAATTCCATGATTAACCCTAGAAATCAAAGTATGTGGGTTTATGCCTTTATGATGAGAAATTGATGATTCTTGATACATTCTCTAGAATTGTTATCATGTATAGAACTTATTCAAGAATAGGAATATGAAATCATGAATTGAACTAGACTTATGAATGTATGATAGATCATGGATTGTAATGATTGAATTTGGGACTTTATGATGAATTATGCATAGAATTGCCTATGATTAGGGCTTGTGACTAATATGTCTTGTGATCTAGTCTAGTATGATGGTTGTGGAGTAAAGCTTGAAATTAGGGCTTGAAGTCACAATGTTGATCACTAGGGCTTATAGAGTAAGTCTAATACGATGAGTAGCTTGCATATGAATGCTACACTAGAGGTTAGAGTTGTTGTGGAATGCTTATACCTACATGACCTATCTTGTACAAGTGAATGCATGTATGTAGAATGTGAAAGGTCTTCTCACATAGAATGATTCTAGAATGAAAGGTTAATCACCTAAAATGAATGAAAGCATGCTAGATTAGAATAGTTTGAAGTGGTGATAGATGGTCCCTTCATGTATAACTTGTCTATGTAGCATGAGTTAGAAATTCTCATGGTAGCTTGGGATTGAGGAACCATACTCTCCTAAGGTTAGCTTGAGTTAG
>JAJOOS010011998.1:0-17700 GCA_029582725.1 Solanum chiquidenum
ATCTAGTTTTCCACTATGACAAGTGCGTAGACTGTACACTAGTGTTGTACTTAATTTAATTCATAATAGCTTCGATGAAATTAATGTTTTAATTTGGTCTTTTGGATAAGTGCGGGGTTACTGCAGAGCTATGGGATTTTCACATTTATATATATGGATAGTAATCTGAATATAAATTACGTATCAAATTAAATCACGTCATATAAAATAAGATACGATAATATTTGTTACTTTTATGTCAGAACACCTGCTCTAGTTCACATGCATGCACACAATTCTATGTATATTCTTGGTATACGTAAATGATGGGAGGAAAAAAAACATACATTGCATGTGTATAATTAGAGAAATGTAGAAACATACTATATATCTGGTATAATCTATAGGTCACACTATTCTTTGTCTGTCGAACATGAAATGTTTGGTCAATTTTCCTCAAATTATTTTCTTAATCAGAACTTGTCTGCAAATACTGTACGTATACATTTTACTATTTCCTTCCCCTCAATTTTTTTTTTTACCAAAAATTTGAATTCGAAACTTCAGAATTTGCAATTGTTAACTTTCGCAGATAAAATTTGATTAGTTGGATCCCAACAAGATCCGGTTCCGGAGCTAATAATGGACTATTTTGGAGCACATCCCTAAAATCTGGGAACTTTGAAATGCATTATGCAGCTAGCTAAGAGAACCCCAATTATCAGTGTACCAAAATTTCAGAAAATGGGACCAAGTTTTTGTTCTATCATTTTCATAATTAACTTTCTTTTTAAAAATTAAGTGTCTCCACTCAAACTTTTTTCAGAACAGACATATCCCTTTCACCTTATATGTAATCCTCTTTCTTTATTTTTATATATTCCTCCGTTTCATATTACTTGACTTATGTTAATCTCGTATATCTCTTAAAATTAGTGTATTTTATTAAACCAATTTTACTAATGGTGCCTTGAAACTATCAACTTGACAACTAGTGCTACTTTAGCTAGGTAGTAACTTAATACTTCTCTTGTCCAATTTATGTGACACATTTTGTTTTTCGAGAGTCAAATAATTTAAGTTTGACCGGAAATACGCGCATGAAATCTTCAATTTTTTGAAATGAAGTTTGTATATTTATATTTAAAAGATATATGAAAATTTTACGATCAAAGATGACTTGTTTGAATCTCGAAATCCATAATGTATCACATAAATTGGGACGGAATGAGTACAAAAGATGTTATAAATATCTATTTGGCTGAGTCTACCCATAAGAGGTGTTAATTAGTCGGTTATCTCATTAGTTTGTCCTCCCTTTAACCTGAATCTTAGTATATGCATATATCATTATGAATGTAGAATGAAAGATTATATTTTTCAAGAAGATGACGGCTAGGATTAGTGAAACGCGCTCTACATCCCTAAAGAATACCTAAGGTGTGGTTAATGAGAGTTCATCCACCATTGATAACATGAGTCATAATTACTTAAAATTTACTCCCTCCGTCCACAATTGTTTGTCAGGGTAAGGTCATGCACATCCCTCAAGGAAAATTTAATAGAAGGTGTAATTTGACTAATATAATCCTACTACACCAAGAATACCAAAAGTCGACATAACTTTTTAATTGAACTACACTATCATTAAGGGTAGAATTGGAAAAAGGTGATTAATTGTTTCTTGATTGTTTAAATTGACAATTAATCTTGGACATGTAATTTTAATATAACTGCCAAATAATTGTGGACGGAGGGAGTACTTTCTTAGCAAGTCTCCTAAACTAGTATTTAATATTACAAATACATTTAGACAAGTGGAATCTAATGAATTGATCAATTGGAACAGTGTGCTTTTGTCTTAAAAAAGTTTTTTGAGAAGAACAATGTTCCACGTTGGTGTCTTAAGCCAACCTGTCTCTTGTGTCACTGTATACATGTTGTTTACGAATAATAAGAAGCCACCACATATATAATAAAGTTTTTTTGTAATCCCCGACAATATTTACACGTGTCAGATTGTTAGTGTATTAGTCGTTGTTGGCCATTTTGCCACGTGTGATTATTGTACCAAATAAAAAAAGGTTAGTTATAGTGATTTCTGATGAAAATGGAGGGAGCGAGGGGAACATAATTTATGACATTGAAAAATACGTTGCTGCTATGATTTATTAATAAATAATAACATTAAACTGAAATTTGATGATTCGTGTAATGTCGTATCATATAAATTAAAACGAAAGAAATAATTTTTTGAACCATTTCCATTAGTATATATTTCTCTTTGAATATGAGTACTCGTGGATTAGCATATGTTAAGGAACAAATGAAATATATATATATAGCGTTTGGGATTAAGATAAATAAGTTAAATAGAGAGAACTTTGAGAAGTGATTAGGAGATGGAGTAAATTAAACATATCGTTAATTAAAATTAAGATGAGTTAAATCAAGAGACAAAAAAACTAGATATAAATAATAGATGGGGGGAGGGGAGGGGGGGAGTTGCTTTGAACGAAGGTTGATAATAAGAGTGTATGCGAGAGGGTAGAGCCCTTGATCTATTCAAGAATGTAATCAACTTTAATAATAAGGAGTCAATTTAGAACATTTACAGTAGATTAAAAGAAGGGAAAATGCTCAAATATGTCATCGAACTTTTAGAAAAGACTCATTTATGCCATTCTTTTGCAAAACCATTTTTTACACGTGGCCAATTATAGTTCGGCCACATCATTATTTTTTTTATAATAAAAAATTAAAATTCTGAACAAACATTTTAAAGGTGGTTTTGCAAAACCATTTTTTACACGTGGCCAATTATAATTCGGCCACGTCATTATTTTTTTTATAATAAAAAATTAACAAAAAATTAAAATTCAGAAATTTGATTTTTTATTATAAAAATAATAATGATATGGCCGAATTATAATTGGCCACGTGTAAAAAATGATTTTGCAAAATCACCGTTAAAAAATAATGGCATGAATGAGCCTTTTCTTAAACGGTAATGGCATAGATGAGCCAAACTTTTAACGGATGACATAAATGAGCCAAACTTTTAACGGATGACATAAATGAGCCTTTTCCCTTAAAAGAAAGAACAAACTCATATGAAAGTTCTCTAGAAAAAATGGTTGTTGTTGAATCAGCATCTTACTCACGAATGTATTGTTCTAGATCAGATTTGGCTATCTCCGAGAAAATGAGGGTCAAGGGGAGTCCATGTCATTGCCCTAATACGCGTTGCCTGAAGTAATTAAAAAAAAATGTGACATTTAATCAAAAAGGCCTTATAATTTATGCCACGCTTTTTAAATGTTTAATCTAATGACCTACCATTATAAAAAAATAAGTCAAGTCTAAATGTCTAATTTCTAGTTAATTAATGATCTCATATCAATCATTTTAATAGTCATTCCATACCATGATTGTTCTTGTTAATCAACTTTCCATTTGAACAATAATATCATTTTGGGTAGGAAAATGACCACGTTTTTTATTTGAATTTCTTAAATATTCAACAAATACTTTCGATAAAAAAAAGTTGGCAATTTTTCAATCAGCTTATTATTCAATGTGTGAGGTTAGTTTCATGGATGATCACTCCAATTTAAATCATTGTTTGTAATTAAAAAGTTATTCAGCTTTGTCTAAATATCATACGATTTCTATCAATTAGTACGATAGGACTATTTGGACATTTTTAAATTATTATTTTTACGAGTGTATTTATTTGATACATAAGATAATATTAGGAATTTGTATGAGCCAATAGGTTGACGAATGTCATATATAAGATAAATCACCAGGGCCGACTCTTGCCTATGAATTTTTAGGCCAATGCCTTCGGCCCCCAATTTTTGAGGCCTCAAATTTCTATAAATAAAAAAAATCATGTTTAATTTTTTCATGAAAAAAATTAATTATTTATAATAAAAAGTATATATATTATATTTTCTTCGTCAACACTCACATTATTTATCCTTTTTAACTCCTTCTATGCTCTATTTCTTCAAATCTTTGATAGTTAGAGTAATATTCTGCCAAAAATATGAATCAATAGTCGACAAGTGTTGAGCAAAGTATATTACAAATATTCTTTTATTTCTTCGTAACTTTTCATATTAAAGTAAGGTATACCAAGTTATCAACTTTTTGAATCAGATTCTATGATTCTAACTTTTATCTTTGTTTAAAATTTATCAACTTATTACTTATAGAACTATATTAATGATTCATATAATAATTGTCTCAATAAAATGTTGTTTTTCAATGTTGAATTGATAAAGTCTTGCTAAAAATAATAATTAAAAAAAGTATTTGAAAAAATAATTCATAAAAAAGATATTAAGGAATAATTTACATCTAAAATTTAGAAAAATAAATAAATACAGATAAAATTTATTTAAATTTTAGGCCTCTAATTAAAATTTCGCTTTAGGCCTCGAATTATGTTGAGCCGCCCCTGTAAATCACAAACGTTAAAAGATATTATAATCCTTTCCCATTATTATTAAAAACTAGTATAAAGTAGAGGTGTGCACTATTCGGATTAAATCGAATAACCAAATCAAAACAAATCAATTTTTTATTTGGATCGATTTTTTGGTTTTTCGGATTGGTTTTGGATTAATAAATTACTTTGTTTGGTTTTTTGGTTTGGTTTCAAATTTTAAAAAATAAAAACCGAAAAAATCTTAAACATATATATATAATGTTTAGGTTTAAAATTACGTTGGAGTTAACCACTTTTGTCCCATTTTGGTTATTGTCTTTCATAATGCTTACGTTTATATTTTATGTTTGAATTACATCTATAATAGGTATACTTATAAGTATTGTGTTTTAAGTTTTACTTATGATTTATATTAGAAATATATTTAAGGGATTAAATATTATTACTTTGGTTATGTTATTAATTATTGACATAACCAAATCGAAAAAAGCCGAACCGAATAGAGAAAAACCAAATCAAGCCAAATTTATTTTGGATCGAATTGAGTTACACTTTTACAAAATCTAAACCGAATAATGCAAAACCAAACCAAAAAATCGAATGCACACCCTAGTATAAAGGGTGCCATGTAAAGCCATTATTGGTTCATGAATCAATTGTTTTGTGGGGAAAGGGTACCCTTTCTTTTTTTTATTCCAACTGATCACCAATACAATTTATCTGGTAATCGTGACTCAGAAAAGAAAAGAAGTACACAAAGAGAAAAAGAAAAACTAATAGTGTTCTCTTTTTTGATAACCAATTGGTGTTCGATATATATATATATATACTAAAATTTGATTGATTAATTCGGATTTATACACTGAATATTGTAAGATTTTTACATTATCAAAGAGTTAAATTTAACTTCTAATTAATTATCTCATCACAATTCACGTCGATGAACATATTTAATGTTGGTACACATTTCTACAATATTGTCAATCCTAGGTCCACCGTCCATTGCACTCACCCACATAGTACCAAGTTAAAAAATGCAAATTATCTTAATCCTCCTCAACGTTCGAAATTATTACTTATGCTATCCAATTTAGGTGATGTTTAATTAGTCATAAAATTTGAAAAAGTAAAAACAAACATTTAAAATTTGTACATTTAAAACAAATTCTAAGATTTGTTTTACTATGAATCATTTTATCAGGAATAATACGAGAAGTTTAAAATCAAAATTATTTTTATTATTAATAGAGTTGGAACCCTTCATACAAACATCAAGTATATCAATTGTGAAAAGTATGAATGAGCTAGCTTAATTTCAATTTTTATGTTAATAGTTTGATATAGTTTGAATACGTTATGACAATATCTTTGGCATTATTTTTTTCAAGATATTTTCCACAAATATCAATACTATGAATTCATTTACAAATTAACTCTAAAAAATTCCTTGATGACAAAGAAAAAAAAGTTAGGCAATTTTTTCCCTCTAATTTATCATAGTATTTCTATCTAAGGATAAGATCGACGTGTATCCTATTCTTTTCATACTATATTTCATTACAACCTTTCTATCTACGATTACTCAATTAAGATAAGATTTGTATTAATTTTATCCTTTTTAAACTTTGCTCTATTATTAATCTTTCTATCCACAATTAGGATAAAGTCTACATGTATCCTATTCTTTTTAGACTTTACATTATTGAAGAAAATACATAATTAGACAATCATATATAATATTATTATATATACTTTTGAAATATTACGTATCTTAGCTCTAATTAAGAGTTTCCTATCATATATTGAGAAAGATACACTTAGATACATGTATTTTTGCTACCAGATACTTTAAAATAAGGAGAGAGACAAACGAGATTTTGTTATATATCCCAGATACATATGATATATTTAGAACAAATTTGATCATGTATCTGAATGTACATGGACACACCAAAATATGATAAAATACGTAATATTCAAAGTAAATAATACTAAGTAATTAGCTTTCTATCTACAATAAGGATATGATTTGCGTATATTTTCTTTTTCATATTCCATCGATAAAATTATACTTAATATATTATTTATTCAAATTTATTGGGATTTTGGACTTGGAGAGTCCTATAAATAGGACAGCAGGGTTGTTTCAGAGTGTTCATAACTACAACTAAGCTCCAACAGTTGTAATAAGAAACAAGAAATACTTTGTCTTAGATAGTAACACCCAAGCTTTTGATCTTTTCATTGTTATTCTTCTTCTACCATTGTAAATTTCATCAAAAAAATAACAATGGTGGTTTTAACAGAACCTGACATTGATCACTTACCAATAATCATCAACTCTTGCAAATCCCCCTCTTTCTTCAATGATATTCCTGTGATAGACCTCTCTAAACCCAATTCCAAAAACCTCATCGTTAATGCCTGCGAAGAATTCGGATTCTTTAAAGTCGTAAACCATGATGTTCCTATGGAATTCATAAGTAAACTTGAATCCGAAGCCATTAAATTCTTCTCCTCTCCCCTCTCTGAGAAGCTAAAAACAGGGCCTGCTGACCCTTTTGGCTATGGCAATAAACAAATCGGACAAAGTGGAGATATCGGTTGGGTTGAATACATTCTCCTTTCAACAAACTCTGAATTCAATTACCAGAAATTCGCATCTGTATTAGGAGTCAATCCAGAAAACATTCGGTAAGACATTAAAACAGAGCAAAACAGAGTAATGTCTTTTAATCTCGATTCTTGTTTTTATCATTTCTTGATTTTTGTTGTTGTTATTGCAGGGCTGCGATAAATGATTATGTGACAGCAGTGAAGAAAATGTCTTGTGAGATTCTTGAAAAGTTGGCGGAGGGATTAAAAATTCATCCGATGAATGTTTTCAGTAAGCTTTTGAAGGATGAAAAGAGCGACTCTGTTTTCAGGCTGAATCATTATCCTCCATGTCCTGATATTCAAGAATTCAATGCCAAAAATTTGATTGGATTCGGAGAACATACCGATCCACAAATCATATCGGTTTTAAGGTCCAACAACACTTCCGGCCTGCAAATTTTACTCAAAAATGGCAATTGGTTATCCGTGCCATCTGATCAGAATTCTTTTTTCATCAATGTTGGCGACTCATTACAGGTACTAACATCATACACTCATCAAATTTTGTACTTGTCTAATGAAATAGTCGAAGTTTTATGATAGAACTCATAAACTAAAAATCCTGAATTTGTGTGCAGGTGATGACTAATGGAAGGTTTAAGAGTGTGAAGCATAGGGTATTGACAAACAGTTTGAAATCAAGATTATCAATGATATATTTTGGAGGACCACCATTGAGTGAAAAGATAGCACCATTGCCATCACTATTGGAAGGAGAAGAAAGCAGCTTGTACAAAGAGTTTACATGGTTTGAGTACAAAAAATCTGCTTTCAAATCTAGACTGGCTGAAAACAGATTGACCCTGTTTGAGAAATTTGGAGCCTCATAGTAATTTTTCTTAGCTAAAAACGAGAGACAAAGTCAGAATTTAAAGTTTATCATTTTATATGTACATATTTCAATAGATTTCTTGATAAATATACAATGTTTGGATCAAAAGGGTAGCTGATATCAAAAAACTCAAATGATTTCCTTTGATAATGTAACAATATGTCGTTCGATCAAAACTCAAATGTTTTTTTTCCTAAATGCTTCATAGGAGTCCATCGTTATTCCTTTCCTTCATCGATAACGGTTCATCCTGAGTTACATTTGACCTCCATTATTTTTTTTAAAATTTAATATTACAATTTATTTAATTTCATAGTTGAAATGTTTGAGTATGTGAACCATTGATATTAATGAGATTTTTTTTTTCTTGATAGGGTTATGAGTAGGAATTTATGAACAAGTTTGTGATAGCGTGTACTATCATCAACCAAGTTATATATTTATACTATCAATACTTCACATGATTATTCCAACTTTGTTTTCACAAAAATAACAAAGAATGTTCTTGTATTTATGCTTATTTCTCACAATATTAAATGTCATCAACAATGGAACAAAAAGAACATCACCAATGATTTGATATTTACAGCAATTCTTTATTTCTTTCAATCAAATCAACTAGAATTGACAACTGGAACACATATCAATTATGAAAAAGGTCTGTCTATGGAAATGACGGCTGTCCATGATATTTGAAGAAATAGTCTAGTGTACTAAGCTTTCGTTAAAGTACGAAATTTGAGGAAAGGTCGGACCACAAATCTTATCCTGCATTTTCCAACAGGCTATTTTCATGTCTCAAACCAATACATAAAATAAATCCAATTGAAGAAACAGTGAAATATAAAAAAAGAGTTCATTGCTTGAATAGTTAACAAAGTTATTAAAAATAGATGAACAAAGTCTTTTCCCCCTCCCTTTTTGGAGTAGGGCCCCGCCAATGCAGACCCACACTGTCACAAATTATGTTATAAGTTTAACCACTTGGGTTAGCTTTAGGCAGACACCCCTCCAAAGTGTAATATAAGTCATTAGCCTACGCCATGAGCCTTATTGATCGTCTATTAACCTCGTTTAGGTAAGTGCAATAGAAGTCACCAACCTAAGTGATAGCATCTTCTATTTTTTAAAAAAAAAATGTCATTCAAGGCGGAAAGTGATATATTCAGCCCCTTAACCTTATTTTTTAAGCCAAAAATAAAAGCTATTAAACTCAATTCATTTTAACCAAGAGCCACCTGCCCACTCAATATTTGACTGGTAAGCTCCTTTTTAAATGATAAACACAAGGGTAAAAAGGTTCAGAATGACAAGTTTGGTACTTGTAATTGATTTTTGATCACTAGAAAATTCACTAATTGAAGCTAGATAGCTCCGTTTATGAGTTCATCTTAGATGTCTTTTTTTGTTCTAGCACCCTAAAGTCTAAAGGTTTAGATTGAGCACGATTAAGATTATTGAAACAATTTATACGGTAGATTTGGAAGTAAGGATTGATATCCAAGTCATCATCGTAAAGAGAAATTTCAAGTATTTGGGGTCAATAATTCAAGGAAATGAAGAGACTGACGATGATGTTACACATCGTACTGAAATAGGATGGGTGAAATGGAAGTCTGCATCCAGTGCCTTTGTCTTATCTGATAAAATGTGCCATCAAACTTTACAAGTAAGTTATATAAAATGGTGATCATATCTGTCATATTGTATGGGGTAGAGTGTTGGTTGGTCAAGAACCGGCAATTCAAAAATACGAGAGTCGCGGAAATGAGGATGTTGAGATGAATAGGTGAGTATACAAGGAGAGATAGGATTAAGAATGAAGCTATTCACAACAAGGTGGGAATGGATTCCGTGGTGGACAAGATGAGGGAGGCGAGACTGGGATGGCTCTAGCATGTGAACAGAAGATGCACAGATGCCCCATTCATGAGATACGAGAGACTGACTATAGAGAGTATAAGGAGAGGTGGAGGTAGGTTGAATTTTTTTTTGGGATAGAGGTAGTTAGACAACACATGACTCACTCGCAGCTTACAAAGGATATACCTAGATAGGAAGCTATGAAGGTGGAACATTAGAAGAAGGTCAGTAGGTAGTCGAATGTTTTTTAACATACTTATCATTATATTTATAATTACTCTAAAACCATCTTATTATATTCTTCAATTTTAGTTTTATTTATTGTTTCTTTTGCTTCAATTATGGTATTATTTGTTGTTGTTCCTTGATCTCTTCTTAGTTGTTTCCAGGATGATTTCTTTGATACTATATTTGTTTTACATGCTTGATTTTTGTTATGTTTTACTTGAGCCGAGGGTCTATTGAAAGCATCCTCTCTACATTCACAAGATAGCAATAAGACTACATACACACCATGCTCCTCAGACTCCACTTATAAAATCACAATGGGTATGTTATTGCTTCTTTTTTTTTGTTTCTTATAACTTTAAATTATTACGTTAGATTACTTAATTGTCAACAAACCAACTATCTCTTGTTCAAGAATCAAAAAGAAAGAATACAGTTTGTCAAGGGGGTAGTATAGATTGGTAATTGTATTCCAAATCTGGTGAACCAGAGCAAACCAAGAAGAAACTCTTAAAAGCTCTTGCTTTTTTGGCCCATTGACCCAACAACCATACTTTGTAGTCATGCCCAAGTTGCACTTGGCCCAAATATATATAAATTATGGTTAGATTATATGATCTAGTATAAATATTAAGTACAAAATAAGTACTTTTTTGTATGTTCAAGATTATTTAGTGAATTTGTGTTGAACTTGAAAAATATAGTGGTAATTCTTATCCAAACTATGGTTGTTTATGAAATTTCCTCCTTTTAAATATTATAGACTCTCAACTTAAACTAGAGTAGATGAAAAACATTATTTTGAGAACTTTATTATTCATGTTTTAGAAATCAAACAATGCAAAACCTTTTTTGGTTTGTAATTTTCTTTTTCCCTCAAATAAAACCTACTAAAATAAAAGGTCAAGATTAAACCCGAAAGATACATTAAAATAGTGTAAAACATAGGTTCGATTGAAAATTAGATGATCATAATCACATCGTCCTATATTAACAAAGTCTTCTTCAATTGTCAGAAAACCTTTGTATGCTTCTCTCCGGATATGGATGATATTCATCTTAATGGCATTAAGCAAATATTTGCCATCTCTTATGATATCCCATTCTTTTATGTGGAAATAATTTCTTTTGATCAATTACAAATTGAATAAAATAAAATGACCGTGTTTAGATATTTTATGCATAAAAAAGATCCATCGCAAAAGAAGACATAAAACTATAAACAATTTTTGGAAATTTTCTTTGTCCTCTTTGATTGGTTTAATTTTTTACTTCCTATTTGTCTCACTCCCTTTCCCTAATCATAATAATCCAACAGTTAGGTCCATCCTATCAATTTCCTAGCCAATAATAGTATGTCACGTGTGTAAACATGTGATAATTGTACATAATTATTTTTTCATTGAGTCATAAAAGTGTGAGGATGCCATAAGAAATTATTGTCTTATGTTATGTTCTTACCAACTAAGGAATCAAAGAATCTTTGTTGGGTTTTAGAGTTGTAGAGAAACAAGAAGAAGAAAAAAAGATATATAAGGGTTTAACTGGTTTTTTAGATTTTATCCATCAAAGAAAAAAAAACAAAAGGTATGCTGATAGTTTTCCCAAGTTGGGTTTTTACCAAAATACTCATTTTTTTCCATGTGGGGTTTACTTTTTGTGAATGAATATGAGTTAAAGATTGTGCTTTTATCTTGAAGTGAGAAAATGTGTATATTTATCTTTGTTGTGTACTATTTTCTCTTTTTTGATTTGGTTGTATGAATTTTATTTGGTGAAGTTTAAGTAAATAAATAAGACTTTTGAATTTTGTTTTATTAATGTTGTAGAATGTATGAAATGTCATTTAATTTCTCTTGCTTGAAAAAAGCTGAGGTTTTTTTCCTTGAATTTTCAGTTTGAGTTTTGGTTGGTGACTAATGGACTTGACTTTTGCAATCCCCTTAATTTCTTGATTTAGATTGTTGATCTTATTTTTGGATCATGTTATGCATAATTTCTTTTGGTACATTGGAAAGAAAAATAAACTTATAAAAAAATTAAAGTTCTTCGTAAGCAATATGCTTAAGTTCACTAAAGAAACTTTTATGTTCTTTAAGTGCATGAGTCCAGAGTATTACAGGGCCTCTTGCCCTCTTCATGATTGTGATTCTCTATAACCAAGTAGTCTCTGGATACGCGCTTTGTACGTTTACATGAACATATTAATGAGTATGTAAGATTTAAAAAATTGCATAAATGCAATATAACAATGCATGTAGCCTCGTTAGGAAGATCTTCTTTTATGTAGGAAAATTTTATCTTCTTAAAGGGTGCAAGAGCATCTGCAACTCCATTACTTTCTCTATAGTAGTGATTAATCGTGACATCGTGGTTTCCTTTGGTTGGTTCTTGCACTGCTTTAGTAGTGATATTTATTGAGTAAGGGTAAAGATGAAAACTGCTGTCATGATTCCTTTATTTTTGTTATTGAACTGCTTTGATTTGTTTTTCATTGAGCCGAGGGTTCTATCGGAAATAACTTCTCAACCTCCATGTAGGGATCATAAGGCTTGCATACACCTACCTCTGGAGTAGGGATTACACTGAGTATATTCTTGTTGTTGTTGGTAAAGTTGTTTTCTAAAATGACAACTATTTTCGACTATCTATTTTTAGTAAGGACGAAAATAAAATGAACCAGAAGGAGTAGTTATTAATTCATCTTTTTCTAAAGTAGCATTATATTATCTTTCACCAGCTGATCAACTTTGTTACTACATGTCACATCTTAGGAGAAATTGGTAGGCGATTGGTGCAGCATAAATGGACGATTGGGACAACGTGACTTCAAGGTAAAACGGAAAACAGAAACGATTGGTAACATACAACAGATGAGGAAGGAGGATGATCAGGACAAAGCTAAGAGGGACAAAATAGAAGTAGAAAAAATTATGAAGGCAGCTCAAATACAAGTAGTTGTAGCTACTCTCCTAATGACAGTCACTTTCGCAGCTGGCTTCACATTGCCAGGAGGTTTATACAACGATGACAGTCCTAATAAAGGGATGGCGATTCTATTAAGAAAAACAGCGTTTCGTGCATTTGTTATTTCAGATGTCCTGGCATTTTCATTCTCAGCTGGTGCTATATTCATCTACTTCTTCATGGCAGATAGCGATGTAGACGACGATGAAGAATTTAAAAGAGACTGGTTCAAAGTTTTAAGGAGTTATTATTATATAGCAGGTATTGTAATGAACCAGAGAAAACCAAGAAGAAACTCTTAAGAGCTCTTGCTTTTTTAGGCCTATTGAGCCAACAAACATACTTTGTATTCATGCCCAAGTTGCCACCAAATATGTATTAAATTATGGTTAGATTATATGATCTAGTATAAATATTGAGTGCTAAATAAGTACTTCTTTCTATGTTCAAGTTTATTTAGTGAATTTGTATTGAACTTTGAAAAATCTAGAATGGTAATTATTCTCCAAACTACGGTTGTATATGAAATTTCCTTTCTTCAAATATTAAAGACTCTTAAATTAAACTAGACTAGATGAAAAACATTATTTTGAGAACTTTACTATTCATGTTTTAGAAATCAAGCTATTCAAAACTACTTTTTGTTGTTTATAATTTTGTTTTCACCTCAACATCAAAAATTAAATATTCATAATCACATTGTCCTATATTAACAAGTGTTCTTCATTTGCCAGAAAACCTACATATTTGTTTGCTTCTCTCCGGATATGGATGATATTCATCTTGGTGGCATTAAGCAAATACTTGCAATCTCTTATGACGTTCATTCTTTAATACGGAAATAATCTCCTCTGACCAATTACAATTTGAATAGGAAAAAAATATATGATATTTTTCGATATTTTAAATATAAAAATAAAAATCCATCATATAAAAAGACATGAAACTAAAAACAAATTTAGAACAGTTTTCTTTGTCCTCTTTGATTGCTTTGATTTTTTACTTCCTCTCTGTCTGACTCCCTTTTCTATGGATGAGGGATAGATATGATGTGGCAGACACAAGTTGTATGAGACTCATCATCATATATAATATTTGACATATATATCCAGAATGTGTAAGATCACTATGGCAATGGAATAAACCTTTATGCGAAGAACTTGATAGATGGGGTTGGAATTCACTACACTATGCTGTTAAACAAGGATTGAAAGAAATAATTTCCGATATGTTGGGATGAAAGAAATCATTAGCCTACCTTCCAGTGACTGGACGACAACGTTTCACATTGCAGCTAGTGAAGGTGATATTTGAGTTATTAAACCACTGCCCAGATTGTTGGGAAATGCTTAATAGCAATGGTCAAAATGCACTTCATCCTAATAAAGGGATGGCGATTCTATTAAGAAAAACAGCGTTTCGTGCATTTGTTATTTCGGATGTCCTGGCATTTTCATGTTCAGCTGGTGCTATATTCATCTATTTCTTCCTGGCAGATATGGATACAGAGTACGATGAAGAACCTAAACGGGACTGGTTCAAAAGGTTTCGGAGGAGCTATATTATAGCAAGTATTTTGCAATTTTTGGCAATGGCTGCAGTTGTAGTTGCATTTGTAACTGGTATGTATGCTACTTTAGAATATTCACTTGCTCTTGCTGTTAGTGTTTGTGTCATTGGTTGCATCTCTTTTCTTATGTACTTTTCGATTATCATTTGGGTATAACCAGGAGTAGTATTCGAACAACCTACATAACCTTAATTTGAGGTGATCAGGTGTGCTTATCATTCGAGCAATTCTCTTTTGTCTAATATAGCTATGAGATCAAACTTAATACTATTTTTCCTTCATGCATAGAGACACGTGATTGTGATTTGTGAATGATACTATTTGTTCTAGCATGATTTGCTAGACTTATTTTTCCCATTCCTCTTGTTTTTGTTTCGAAATAAAGTAAATTGATTTGTAATTTATCAACACGTCTATATTTATTCAACAAGATCCAATAATTAGCTTGATTTCTTTAGGAGGCAATGTATGTAGCCATGTGTTTGTCTAAAAAAGTGTACCATGAGTCTATTTACTTTAGTGTATATATTGTACTATTGTAGGTAGAACGTTAGGACTCTTGCGTGAATAAGTAAAGCATGATGAAATCTTCAAGTAATATAGATCTATTCTCTTCTCGGACCGTGTAATTTTACATGATTTCAGAGCTCTAAGCATAGAAGCTACGTTGTACAAATTTCTATCCAAAAACAATGGCCTCTAGTTCCCTTTACCCCTCCTCGTCTCTTTCAGCCTCCGCCCTGCATCATCTCATGGTTGTTTGTCCTGTCATCTCTATTCCCTTATCGGCTACCCTTTTTTTTTTGGGTAGGGCGGCCCCAATGAAGGCCCGCACTGTCACAAATTATGTCATAAGTTCAACCACTTGGGTCGACTTTAGGCGGGCACCCCTCCAAATTGCAATGGAAGTTACGAACCTAAGCCACTAGCCTTATTGATCGCCTATTGACTTCGTTCAGGTAAGTGCAGTAGAAAGTCACCAACCTAGGACATATTTTATTAATGTAATATATCACTTATCTTTATTTTTTAAGCCAAAAATAAAAAATACTAAACTAAATTCATTTTAACCAAAAACCACCTGCCCACTCAATATTTGACTGGTAAGCTCCTTTTAACATGATAAACACAAAGGCTAAGAAGGTCCAAAATGACAAGTTTGGTACCAGAAAAAATTACAAGGTTCTAATTAAAAGAAAAAAATCACCAATTGATTAAAATTTTCAAGAAGTTCTACCTTTTTCAAAGTAATTAATTGAGGATATAATAATGGGTAATTTTTTTTTATCCTTTCTTGATATGTCAAAATGAACAAGTAATTAGAGACAACTAAAAATAGATATTTGGACAAATAATTAGGGACAGAGGGAGTATTTTTTTTTTGTTGTTTCCCCCTAGAGTCTACAGGTTTAGATTGAGATTGCTTAATTTTCAGCAAACCAACTATCTTTTGTTTAAGAGTTAACAAAGCAAGAATACAGATTGGTATTGTTTATGAAATTTCCTCTTTTCGAATATTAAATTAAAGATTCTAACTTAAACTAGACTAGATAAAAAAAATTATTTTGACAACTTCACTATTCATGTTCTAGAAATCAAACTATTCAAGACTTTATTTGTTTATAATTTTCTTTTTTCCTCAAATAAAACCTACAAAAATAAAATTTCAAAATGTCAAGATTTGCCCTGAAAAATAAATTAAAATTTAAAATGGTGTAAAATTTAGGTTCGATCGTAAATTAGATATTTATAATCACATCGTCTTATATTAACAAGTCTTCTTCATTAATGGACTTTATTTGTCAGAAAACCTACATATTTGTTTACTTCTCTCCGGGTATGGATGATATTTATCTTGGTGGCATCAAGCAAATACTTGTAATCTCTTATCACATTCATTTTTTTACATGGAAATAATCTCTTCTGATCAATTACAATTGGCATAATGCATAAATATGACCCTTAACTTGGCGTCAGTTGGCAACTATGACCTTTAACTTTGGATGTGTACAAGTAGACACTTAAACTTGTATAAAATTGAGCAAATGAACACATTTGTCTTATATGGCACCCTACATGGCAATTTTGAGTCCTACGTGTATTGTGTCATGTAGGACACTTATGTCTACTTGTTCAATTTTATACAAGTTTAAGTGCCTACTTGTGCACATTCAAAGTTGGAGGGCCTAATTGTTTGTTGAAGCCAAGTTAAGGATCATGTTTATGTATTATGCCATTACAATTTGAATAGAAAAAAATTATCATTTTTAGATATTTTAAATATAAAAATAAAAATCCATCATATAAAAAGGAGATAGGGTAAAAAACACACCTAAACTATTCATTTATTTGAGTTTCATACCTAAACTGTCAATTGCTCCCTCCGTTCCCTTTTATATATCATCCTTACTATAAATAGTTGGTTCATAATATTTGTCATTTCATAAAATCAATGCATAAATTACAATACTTGTCATGACCCGAGCCTACATCCTAGATGTGGACGGCACTCGAGAACCATTATTGGTCCCCAAGCGAACCCTCATCCTGACTGACTACAAGCGGAAGACTAACTCAAGCATACAAAGCTTAAAAACTGAATAAAAATTCATGAAACAAATGAAAACTCTGAATAAAAATAAATTATTCAACTCGCCATAAAACAAACAACTTAAGTCTTTAAACATTTAATAAAATAAATGAACAGACTTCTGAAACTCTACTGTCTATCTATGAAGCCTCTAATTAACAAAGATGGAAGTCGGGACAAGACCCACGACATCCTAATAACCGATATAACTGAAAGTTAAAGGAAATCCTCTGAAAGCAAGGAGGCTCACCATAGCTAACTTAAACTCCATGTGGTATCAACGAAGCTCCTGTTGATAACCCTGAATAGTTGTATCTGCATCATGAAAGGATGCAGGCCAAATGGCTCAGTACGTGGAATGTACGAGCATGTAAGGGGAATTCTAAAACATAAACATAAGCTTGAACTTGATAAAAAGGAAACATACTTACCTCTTCTGAACTCACTCAACTCAACTCAACTCAAGAATAAGATACTTAACTCAAAGATAATATATTCAACTCAGTGAAATAAGGCTCAACTCAACAAAGATATTTAACTCAGTGAAAATAAGG
>JAJOOS010011999.1:0-14189 GCA_029582725.1 Solanum chiquidenum
TCCTGGAATGAGTCATGTTTATGGAAACTTAAATCCTGGCCCTAGTCCTGGAGCCGGCCATTCTGGCCCACCTGGTCCTACAATGGGCCATGTTTATGGCAACTTGAATCCTGGCCCTAGTCCTGGATCCGGTCATTCTGGCCCACCTGGTCCTGGAATTGGCCATGTTTATGGCAACTTGAATCCTGGCCCTAGTCCTGGAGCCGGCCATTCTGTCCCACCTGGTCCTGGAATGGGCCATGTTTATGGCAACTTGAATCCTGGCCCTAGTCCTGGAGCCGGTCATTCTAGCCCACCTAGTCCTGGAATAAGCTATGTTTATGGCAACTTGAATCCTGGTCCTAGTCTTGGTGCCGACCATTCTGGTCCACCTGGTCCTAGAATGGGCCATGTTGATCGTAGGTTTATGTCAGTCTCGAGTAATGATATTGGTCAATGATCGTTCAATTAGTAAATGTGCAACTTTTGATTTTGCAGTAGGTTGCAATATTTTAAGTACAATATTATGTGACAGTATGTTCATGGACATATATGATCATTTATGAATTAATGCTATATTTTGATCAACATGTACTTCTAGTTATTATTTTTTGCAATGACTAAATATTCCAAAGGTCTCAACTAAACGTTGTAAGTAGTAGTATACATATAAAATGCTAATAATTTATTTGACTTAGTTAAGGATAATCTGAAATGCTAAGTGGAGCATTTCTTGTTTTAATCAGTAAAATTGATCTTTTTATTATTTAAAACAATATTAACAACAAAATTTTAATTTTTAACAATTCAAGAAAAGTTTTTTTTTTAAAAAAAATAATCTGATAGAAATTGTTTTCCTCCGCACCGGATACACCAGTATCCTAATCACCTAAATTCACAGGAAGGTGTCATATTAAATTTGAAGTTGTAGTGAAAGTAATTAATTTGTGCTTCAAACCAAGCAATTAAAATTATCTTATATATGTGGGAGAAATTCTACCTATATCACACTCAAAATTACATTAAATATTCAATTAAGAAACTGAAAAAATGAATTAAAATATTTAAATTCACGAAAGGGTGAATTTTTTAATAATATAAGCCTAAGTATAAAAAAAATGAATAAAGACCAAACTTGATAAATTTTTAAATACTTTAAGAACTAAATCCAACAAGTTTATATTTAAGGTTTCATTTTGGACGTATTTCTACCCCCTCTGTTTTGACATCGGGACTAAGAAGTAGTAAATAATAGCGGTAATTTTAGCAAATCACCCTTATTAAATATAAATCAAAATATTTTTTTTAAATGAATAGTATTTAATAGCAAATGTTAAATAATAAACACAATATAATTAATTATTCATCAATTTTATAAACTGAATAAATATTATTGGGCGGAGTTAGATAAGAAACTATTTATGACATTTTTCTCAATCTATATATAATATAAAGGAGAAACATAGATGAGGTGATGTGACACCTCTCTGTGGCCTCCATTCAGACTTCTTTTTTTCTCTTTTTTTTAAAGATTTTTTTCTTAATTTTTTTTCTTTATTAAATAAGAAAGAGTAAGTTTTAGGTTTAGCAAACATAAAAATCATATTAACGCTCTATAGCTACAATTTTGCTATTTGCGCTCCATAGCAAACATTGTTTGCTATGAAACATCAAATCTGTATAAAAATCGCAGACATCTTTGATTTGTATAAAATCGTTGGCATCTGATTTGTATAAATAAGGCATCTGTGTCTATTAAAATTGTGTTTGTATATGCATATGGTCTTTGTGGTTGTATATCTGCATAAAACTTGAATTCACATACAATTGAATCGAGTTAAAACAGTTGTATTTGTATATCAAATATGTCTCTCACTTTATACAAACACAAATTATACATTGTATTTTGTATAATTTGTGTTTGTATAAAACAAGAAAGAGAGAAAGGCAAAAGAGAACTGGGTAGAGGAAGATTTGTATTGTATAATTATAAGTGTATAGAACGAAGAGATATGTATTTGTATTTGTGTATATAGTTTTCTCTCGGTTTATACAAACACAAACACAATTTATACATTTGTGTTTGTATAAAGTGAGAGAGGCGAGGGAGAGTGGCGAGCGAGATTTCTGGGGAGAGAGGCGAATGGAAAAATGTTTGCTACGGATTAGAATTAAATGAAACTGTGGTTATAGCATTTAATTTGAATTAATAGTTTGCTATTTTATACAATTTTTCCCAATAAGAAATTCAATCATATTTACTATTCTAATTATATTTGATGAGTTACAAAAAATCTCCATCTATTTATATTTTCTCTACTTAAATAACATGCCTCTTCAACTCCTTTCTTATCATCCATGCAGATGTTGAATATCCATTTTTCATTTTTTTTTCTATTAGCATAGTTTTTTTTTCTTTTTTTTATAAATTTTATTCTTCATCTTTTCCATAAGAAATCATAGAAAAGATAGTGACATGATATGTCCTACACTTTGATGAAGATCAAAGATATATTCTTCAAAAATTCATTACGAAGAGATGTTCACATTAGTTTAGTACAAGTTCATCAAAATGAAGAAGGAAGCATAATTATGTTGAAATTAAAGATTCATCAAGAGATATGGTCATATTAGTATAAAGTTTGAATGTTTCCAATATATTAAAAATTCATTAATGTAATGTATTGTTTTGATTTCAATATTCTAAAATTTTGCTATGGTTGAAAGATATATTGTCTATGGTACATTTTTCATAGCTATTAGATATTGTTGTGCTTAAAAATCTATATATTATAAACTATATGTTAAAAAAGTGAAGTTGTTCCTCTCTTTGGCAAAGGATCCTATTTATTTTTTTCCTCAATCTTTTGACAAACATATTTTTCTACTTACTTAAAATAAATATATCAATTACTACTCTTCTATATATTGTAATACTTAAATGTCTCAAAAATTATTTGCTCTCATTATTATCCTTTATTACAAAAAAAAAAAAAAAGTCTCAAAATTTACTACTTCAACCTTTCAAGATATTGCTTGTATTTTTTTTTCCTCTTTCAATTTTGTTAAGATGAAATTGATTTGCTTGCTTTCCTAATAAAACTTAAACACCCATCAAACATTGAATAGTTCATAAGTTTTTTTTCTCTTCATTATTTTATTTTTTCCTTCTTTTATTTATTTTAAAAATTTTACCTCCATAAACTATACCTATTGAACTTCAACTTTAATTAATATTAACTCATTTTCTTTAAATTTTCATATTCATAACCCCCAACTATATAATTTCAAAATTTAAGATACCTTATGATATTACTTCAATTTTGTCTATATAAATTCATATGTTTTGTTTCATAATATTTCTAATCAAGATTATTATTTTTATTTCATATTTAAAATAGTGATATTTTATATTATTGTTTTAGTATCATATTTATATTTAGTTTGACTCCATGAAAAGGCTCTTAGATGTGGATAAAATAGGAGCCGAATAAAAGTTCAAAAATATGTGCATTGATTATGTAATTTTTTTCATCTTTCTTTTTATGACTAAGGACTTTACAAAAAATGTATTGTTATTTTTCTCTTTTTACTTACTTTTTCATATGTTTGAGATTATTATTTTTTGAATTTAGGTTCTTATAACTTTTTTAATTGTAGTAAATTATATTTTCATTTAGGCTCAAATTAGTTATTTATAACTTTGTCAGAAAACATCTAACTAAGACAACATAAATTTAAATTTTACTACTACTGGTAAAAAAAATGCATATTAAATATTGAAATATGTTGTTCTTAAGTGTTTCTTATGGTGAAGAACCATTCACATTTTCTTATAATTTGTTCATTTCGTCTACTTTTAAATAATTACCAAAAGAATAGTATAAGATATACACAAAATTAGCAATAGAGATTTATTTAGGTGATGATGAAAAATAAGAGAAAAATATTTATTTAGACGATGAAGAAAAATAAGAGAAAAAACAAGGACAATGAAAGAATTAAATATCAAAAAGAAATGAAATAGAAATACTTATATGTTTTTCCTCCTATTTTTTAGTTTCATCACTTTTTTTTTATTAAAAGGAAGATTCACCAGACATTTATCAATTAATAAAAATGAGAAAAAAATAAAGTCCTTAAATATGTTTAGTCGAATTATATCTATTAACATTATAATATATAAAAAAAATCTGAATAAATAAGCCTTTTAATTTCGAAAAATATTTGATTATAAAAATATAATTGCTCTAATTTTACAAAATATTTGTATTGTGATTTTATCATTTTTTTATTTCTATAGTTGATTTTTTATTTCTTGTATCATGTTTAATTTTTTAATATATATATTTTTCATGACAACACGAAGCGATGCCAAATTCTATAGTTTAAAGTAAAACAAGCAATTCCCAAGACAAATTGACATTTTTATGTGTACCTACCTACACAATTTCCAAGACACTTCTATTTTCTTACCATTTCAATTATTACTATTGACCTAATTTGAGCGTTACACTTCTAGATACATCTCTTAAACATTTTCATCTATAATTTGTTACCTATAAATACCTTATTATTTTCTTAATAAACTCACACTTCACTTCATTTCATTTCTTCTACTCCTTCTGTTCAAAATAGTTGTCCATTATTGATTTGGCATATTCCCAATAAAATTATAAATAAAAGGGTAATTTTATCATATTATCATTTGAATATAATAAATAGAATATCTTGAAAAATGTAATAAGAAAATGAGTATAATTAATGATAAGGATAAATTAGGAACTAAGTGTAAAATTATCCATTGATTTTATAAAGTGACAACTATTATTGGACGGATGATGTATATTTTAACAATTATCAGTGGCTCGTTTTGCAACAATGCTTTTGGTTGCTTTGGTTTTCATGTTAGTCTGTCCTGCACCATGTTTTGAAGCACGAAAACAATTGAAAAAACATCATGTTATAACAATCCCTAGACTTGAAACTAGCAATGTTGATCGCAAGTTGAAATCGTTCCATAGTCCTGGAATAGGCCATGGTGGTAATCCTCCTTTGAGGTCATCCCTAAGTTCCGGAAGAGGTCATTATAAAGAGATGTTCACATCAGTTTATTACAAGTTCATCAAAATGAAGAAGGAAACTTAATTATGTCGAAATTAGAGATTCATCAATAGAGATGGTCATATTAGTTTAAAGTTTGAATGTTTCCAATATTTTAAAAATTCATTAATACAATGTATTGTTTTGATTTCAATATTCTAAAATTTGGCTATGGTTGAAAGATATATTATCTATGGTACACTTCTCATAGCTATTAGATATTGTTGTGCTTAAAAATTCATATATTATAAGCTATATGTTAGAAAAACGAAGTTGCACCTCTCTTTGGCCAAGGATTCTATTCATCTTTTTCCTCAGTTTTTTGACTATTTTTCATATTTTTCTACTTACTTATTATTGTACAATAAATAAATATATCAATTATACCCTTCTATTTATTATTATACTTAAATGGCTCAAAATTTATTTGCACTCATTATTAATTTTTATTACAAAAAACTAAAGTCTCAAAATTTATTTCACGATCCAAAACGAGTCATGAGTGGCACCCACACTTAACATCCTAAGTGGAAAAACCAACGAATTCAACCTTAACTTATATCAATTGTTCAATTTACGAAAACAAACAAAACATGGAAGCTCAAAACTTATTAAAGTTTCAATAAAAGAAATCTCTAGAGTCAGTACATATTATCCTCAAAACCTGAAAGTCATCACATAAGGACATCTATTCTCAAAATAACAAGTCTAAGGACTCGTTTGGTGTGAGGGATTAGAAATAATAGTGATGGGATAAGGAAATAGTGATGGGATAAAAAATAAATTATGTTGTTTGGTTGGCAAGTCCGGGATAACTTATCCCGGGATTAATAATTAGTATCGGGATAAGTTATCCCTCCCCATAGGTGGTATAGTAATCCCGGGATAACTTATCCTGAGATAAAATAGGTAAATGACAAATATGTCCCTTTAAATCCTTTTTATATATCATTTTTCACATTTATGTATATTTACATTTTTTTTAATACCATGTATAATAATATTTACTACTCCTTATTTTTATGATAATTATACATATTTTTCTATTAAAAAATTATACTATATAAATATAATTTTTATTTATGAATTTATTTGACTAATTCTTATGTTTATTTTATTTTGATTTCTCATAAATTTTCTTCCTTTAATAAACTTAAGAGGGAAGTTCTATTTTTAAGCTAAATAAGAAAAAAAGTTATATTTTTAAATACACATGGTACTTATCATGGGAATACCTAAATAAAAATATTTAAGTTAAATAAAATAAAAGTTTTATTTTAAAAAATGAATAACTAAAGCTCACAAAGAAAAGTTTTAAAAGTTTAAATAAAGTGAAGGGTAATTTTGTAAACAAACAACTTGTTCTTAAAATTTATCAATAAATATTATTTTGAACATAACAAATCAAACACTCAATAAGAAATAATCCCAGGACAACTTATCCCATCATAATTAATCCCAACATAACTTATCCCAACATAACTTATCCCATCATAACTCATATTCAAATCAAACGACCCCTAAGAGTATTAAAGACACCAAAATAAATAAGTAGGATAGTCTATGTGTAATGACCTGTTCCCGTCGTTATAGAAAAACCAATGGGAAAAAATTTTGGGCCGAAAAACTTTTTTTAGTAACTTGAGAATTCCTAGCCTAGTCTAGATTTGGACAAAATCGATCGGAGTCAGCGTGGTCTAGAGAAATTTGGTAAGGAATGAGGGATCTAATTATGATTTTGATCACATGAGTAGATAGCAAAGACGTTAAGAAACCCGTACGACTTTATATAATCGAATTCGTGAGAGTAGAACTCCCAAACTGACCTTAGCGTGAACGGGTAGTTTTTGATTCTCATGGGTTGAAGGTGTGTTGTGAAATGGGGGTTTGGGACTCTAATTTTGACGTTTGGTCTCCGCGTAAACAGCCAGAACGGTATTCAACCCGCTAGGGCGGGGCCGCTGTGGCGGGACGGGGTCCGGCGTAGCGGGCAAGTCGTGACTTAAGTCGGAAATAAACCCCAAAAATGTTATTATTCTGCGATTTTCATTCTTGAGAGCTAAGGGACGAACCATGCCAAGTTCTTGATAGTTTTCCACCTCTTCTAGCACTAAAGTTTAAAGGTACGGATTTTAGTCCCCTAATCCATATTTCGATCCGTAGAACTTAGATTCTTGGGTAATTATTGTTGGGGGAGGGTTTTTAGACTGAAATTGATGGTGGGAAAAAGCCCTAACTACACATTAGGATTAGGAGTTTTGCCTAGGGTTGATAATGTTGATTGTAATCCGGGTAATTAGACCCCGTTTATTGATCCTTGTATTAAATTGTTGTTTTTAGACCACGAACAAGCGGAAAGAATCCGAAAAGGGAAGATTCAAGTGCCTTAAGGGGATTCAAGTTTGGTTTCGAGGTAGGTGATGATTTGATTTCTTGTTTGTGTGATATATGCTGGTGATTACTTCATTGTGATGCATGTATGTACGTGAATGAAGCATTGTGATCAAACCTAATGAAATGAGAATGAATGATTAAATGTATGTCATGATTCAACACTTGATTGTATGATTTTGAGAAGGTATATATGAGTGTAATTGTGATTGTGTTGAATGGATCGGGTGTAACGTTTCGACACACTAACTTGGATCGAGTGCCACGTTCTGGCGTATATAGGTGATCGAGTGTTATGTCCGGCACACTAATTGAGATCGGGTACCACGTCCCGGTACACTAACAATTTGGGTATGGATTCCATGAGAGAACCATTGGATTGTCATAACTACTTGTTAAAGAGAATGTGGAATGGTAAGTTATTCATGATTGATAATCGGTATATCTGTTTACATTTTGTGCATGTCATGTTTACCTTGTTGTGATTATTGGTATATGTTGTGCTTATTGGGATAGCCGTGTGATCCTACCAGTACACTCTGGTTGTGCACATATACTGCACTTGCTCTTTCTCCTTTAGTATAGGGAATGTTCAGGTGGCTACTGATATACCTCAGCTAGGAGAATAGTAATCGAGACCGAATTTCAAGGGTGAGCCAATTTTTCAGGCTGCCATAGAGTTCTCTTTCTTGTTTAGTCCATTCCTTCAGACTTACACTATTTAGTTAATTCATATGTTAGTTGGGGTTATACCCTCTTCTTGGATTGTTGAAGTTTAGATGTTTTGGTACATGACTTTTATATTCTAGGGGTGTTTTCCGCAATGTTTTAGTATCGAATTGTTAGACTTCCGGAGTTTATGGGAACTCCACTTTATTTCTGCATTTAAATTTGTTTATGTATCTTTGAATGTTTAGTTTTGGGGTTAGCTGATTAGTATTAATGGCTCTCCTACTGGAGGGTTAGTGTGGGTGCCAATCACGACGGTCTGGATCGTGACACTATGTCAGAAATTTAAGGACATCATGCCACGACGAAGAGAATCCAGCACAATCTAAAAGGAGTAGCTCACCCTGAAATATAATGAGCTGGAGACTGGCAAAAGCTGTGGGAGAGTCGAAGTCGATGGTACATTTGCTGCACTTCACAAAAGAAAACGAAGAAAACACAAGTAGGGGCCAGTACATGGGAACATGTACTGAGTATATATCATCGGCCAACTCAAAATAGAAACTAATATGCAGTGAGTAATAGTATAAAATCAACTACGACACTTAGCAGGTGGCAAACAACAACAAAATGAACCAGTGACAACAACACTAAAGTAAGTACATAATCAATCAACAATATCAAGATCACACATGAGGACTCATGCCTCCACCCCATGCTTAATTGGGAAATGGTTTCTTTGAGATTGAGTACTTTAAGTTATTTCAATATATTTTCCTTTGATGTTACCGTGCAAGAACATGTCACCCGATTCAATAATACCGTGTCAGAACGTGACACCCGATCCAATAATATCGTGTCGGAACGTGACACCCGATCTAATAATACCTTGTCAGAACGTGACACCCGATCCAATAATATCGTGCCGGCTCGTGGCACCAAATCCAACCATATAGTTAATTTATTTTTCATTATTTATCATCTCTTTCCACTTCCTTAACAATATTTCATTAAACCTTCTTTATTCAAGGCATCACTTTAATAGAACAAGTTCAAGATTATAGATTTTGTGGTCTTGGGATTACAAACCAATCACAACAACATATATATTATCCAAACCGCAACACCCAAGTACATAGAAAAATTCACAATATCACTCAATCACTATTAAGAGTCTATCTATCACATAGAATAAATCATAACTTACCTCAACCGAAGAGCCGAAGTCAAACGAGCTACTTCTCAAATATTTTTCTTTTCCTCAATGTCTCATAACATTTCCAATCTATCAAGTATGCATAATTCGTAAGTAAGCACGTTTGTAGACAGTAGACACCCATATTACTTTATGTCTAGCCTAGAGTCAAAAACTCACCCAAATCTATAGTTATTTTTTCCTAAAGTTCAAGCCTAAGGTAAGTCTCAATTCGCCAAATTATCATAAATTTAACTGCACTAAAATAATATAATAAACCTAATATTTAATTACCTATGGGAATATATCACCACTTACCTTATAATATGATAATAAAATAATATAATTAAATATGGAAGCTAACTGGTTATGAACCAGTGGCGATCGAGAACCATGTTAGCTCTTAATACCTACGCCATAAGTAATAACCTGACCTATTAAAATAATTAAATATTAATAAATAACTAATTCCAATACTAACTAATGAAGCGTAAAATTAGAAGAACATTCTAAAAGTAGTCTAGAAAATTAAACAATTAAGTTAATTTAAAAAATGAAAAATATCTCAATAATTCAATTAATTTGAAATGGAGGTAGTAGTAAAACAAGCAATTTCCAAGACAAATTTACGTTTTCATGTGTACCTACACACTTTCCATGCCACTTCTATTTTCTTACAATTGCATTTATCACTATTGACCTAATTTGAGCGTTACACTTCTAGATGCATTCCTTAAAACATTTTCATCTCTAATTTGTTGCCTATAAGTAAGTTATTTTTTTCTTCATAAACTCACACTTCTCTTCATTCCATTACTTCTATATTTTAACAATTATCAATGGCTCGTTTTGCAACAATGCTTTTGGTTGCTTTGGTTTTCATGTTAGTTTGTGTTGCACCATGTCTTGAAGCAAGAAAACAATTGAAAAAACATCATGTTATAACAATTCCTAGTCTTGAAACTAGCAATGTTGATGGCAAGTTTAAATCGTTTCATAGTCCTGGAATGGGCCATGGTGGTAATCCTCTTTTGAGGTCATCCCCGAGTTCTGAAAGAGGTCATAATTAAGAGATGCTTACATCAGTTTAGTACGAGTTCATCAAAATGAAGAAGTAAACTTAATTTTGTCGAAATTAAAGATTCATCAAGAGAGATGGTCATATTAGTTTAAAGTTTGAATGTTTCCAATATTTTAAAAATTCAATAAAGCAATGTATTGTTTTGATTTCAATATTCTAAATATTTGCTATGGTTGAAAGATATATTATCTATGGAACATTTCTCATAGCTATTAGATATTGTTGTGCTTAAAAATCCATATAATATAAGCTATATGTTAGAAAAACGAAGTTGCGCCTCTCTTTGGCCAAGGATTCTATTTATCTTTCATATTTTTCTACTTACTTATTATTGTACAATAAATAAATATATCAATTATACTCTTCTATTTATTATTATACTTAAATGGCTCAAAAATTAGTTGCACTCATTATTAATTTTTATTACAAAAAAACTAAATTCTCAGTATTTATTTCACGACCCAAAACGAGTCATGAGTGGCACCCACACTTAACATCCTAACTGGAAAAACCAACGATTTCAACCCCAACATATATCAATTGTTCAACTTACGAAAACAAACAGAATGTGGAAGCTCAAAACTTATTAAAGTTTCAATAAAAGAAATCTCTAGAGTCAGTACATATTATCCTCAAAACCTGAAAGTCATAACATAAGGACATTTATTCTCAAAATAACAAGTCTAAGAGTATTAAAGACACCAAAATAAATAAGTAGGATAGTCTATGTGTAACGACCTGCTCCCGTCGTTATAGAAAAACCAACGAGGAAAATTTTTGGGCCGGAAAACTTTTCGTAGTAACTTGAGAATTCCTAGCCTAGTCCAGATTTGGACAAAATCAATCGGAGTCAGCGTGGTCTAGAGAAATCTGGTAAGGAATGAGGGATCTAATTATAATTTTGATCACATGAGTAGATAGCTAAGCCGTTAAAGAACCCGTACGACTTTATAGAATCGAATTCGGGAGAGTAAAACTTCCAAACTGACTTTAGCGTGAACGGGTAGTTTCTGATTCTCATGGGTTGAAGGTGTGTTGTGAAATGCAGGTTTGGGACTCTAATTCTGACGTTTTGTCTCCGCGCAAGCCTCCAGAACGGTATTCAATCCGCCAGGGCGAGGTCGCTGTGGCGGGACGGGGTCCGGCGTAGCGGGCTAGTCGTGACTTAAATCGGAAATAAACCCCAAAAATGTTATTATTCTGCGATTTTCATTCTTGAGAGCTAAGGGACGAACCATGCCAAGTTCTTGATAGTTTTCCACCTCTTCTAGCACTAAAGTTTAAAGGTACGGATTTTAGTCCCCTAATCCATATTTCGATCCGTAGAACTTAGATTCTTGGGTAATTATTGTTGGGGATGGGTTTTTAGACTGAAATTGATGGTGGGAAAAAGCCATATCTGCACATTAGGATTATGAGTTTTGCATAGGGTTGATAATGTTGATTGTAATCCGGGTAGCTAGACCCCGTTTATTGATCCTTGTATTAAATTGTTGTTTTTAGACCACGAACAAGCAGAAATAATCTGAAAATGGAAGATTCTAGTGCCTTAAGGGGATTCAAGCTTGATTTCGATGTAGGTGATGGTTTGATTTCTTGTTTGCGTGATATGTGTTGGTGATTACTTCATTGTGATGCATGTATGTACGTGAATGAAGCATTCTGATCAAAATATTGAAATGAGAATGAATGATTAAATGTATGTCATGATTAAACACTTGATTGCATAATTTTTAGAAGGTATATATGAGTGTAACTGTGATTGTGTTGAATGGATCGGGTGTCACATTTCGACACCCTAACTTGGATCGGGTGCCATGTTCAGGCGTATATAGAGGATCGAGTGTCACGTCTGGCACACTAGTTGGGATCGGGTACCACGTCCTGGTACACTAACAGTTTGGATATGGATTCTATGAGAGGACCATTGAATTTTCATAACTACTTGTTAAAGAGAATGTGGAATGGTAAGTTGTTCATGATTGATAATCGGTATATGTGTTTACATTATGTGCATGTCATGTTTACCTTGTTGTGATTATTGGTATATGTTGTGTTTACTGGGATAGCCGCGTGATCCTACCAGTACACTCTGGTTGTGCACTGATACTGCACTTGCTCTTTATTTTTTAGTACATGGCATCTTCAGGCGGCTACTGATAGATCTCAGCTAGGAGAATAGTGATCGAGACCGGATTTCAAGGGTGAGCCAATTTTTCAGGCTGCCATGGAGCTCTCTTTCTTGTTTAGTCCATTCCTTCGGACTTACACTATTTAGTTAATTCATATGTTAGTTGGGGTTGTACCCTCTTCTTAGATTGTTGAAATTTAGATGTTTTGGTACATTACTTTCATATTTTAGGGGTGTTTTCCGCAATATTTTAGTATCGAATTGTTAGACTTCCGGAGTTTATGGGAACTCCACTTTATTTCTGCATTTAAATTTGTTTCTGTATCTTTAAATGTTTAGTTTCGGGGTTAGCTGATTAATATTAATGGCTCTCCCACCGGAGGGTTAGTGTGGGTGTCAATCACGACGGTCTGGGTCGTGACACTATGTCAGAAATTTAAGGACATCATGCCATGACCAAGAGAATCTAGCACAAGCTAAAAGGAGTAGCTCACCCTGAAATATAATGAGTTGGAGACTGGCAAAAGCTGAGGGAGAGTTGAAGTCGATGGTACACTTGCTGCACTTCACAAAAGAAAACGAAGAAAACACAAGTAGGGGCCAATACATGGGAACATGTACTGAGTAGATATCATCGGCCAACTCAATATAGAAACTAATATGCAGTGAGTAATAGTATAAAATCAACTATGACATTTAGCAGGTGGCAAACAACAACAAAATGAACCAGTGACAACAACACTATAGTAAGTACATAATCAATCAACAATATCAAAATCACACATGAGGACCCATGCCTCCACACCATGCTTATTTGGGAAATGGTTTCTTTGAGATTGAGTACTTTAAGTTATTTCAATATATTTTCCTTTGATGTTACCGTGCCAGAATATGTCACCCGATTCAATAATACCGTGTCGGAACGTGGCACCCGATCCAATAATACCGTGTCAGAACGTGACACCCGATCTAATAATACCATATCGAAACGTGACACCCGATCCAATAATATCGTGACGGCTCGTGGCACCCAATTCAACCATATAGTTAATTCATTATTCATTCTTTATCATCTCTTTCCACTTCCTTAACAATATTTCATTAAACCTTCTTTATTCAGGATATCATTTTAATAGAACAAGTTCAAGATTATGAATTTTGTGGTCTTGGGATTACAAACCAATCACAACAACATAAATATTATCCAAACCACAACAATCAAGTATATAGAAAAATTCACAACATCACTCAATCACTATTAAGAGTCTATCTATCACATAGAATAAACCATAACTTACCTCCACCGAAGAGCCGAAGTCAAACAAGCTACTTCTCAAATATTTTTCTTTTCCTCAATGTCTCATAACATTTCCAATCTATCAAGTATGCATAATTCGTAAGTAAGCACGTTTGTAGACAGTAGACACCCATATTACTTTATGTCTAGCCTAGACTAAATACTCACCCAAATCTATAGTTATTTTTTCCTAAAGTTCAAGCCTAAGGTGAGTCTCAATTCCTCCAATTATCATAAATTTAACGATATTCAAATAATACAATATACCTAATATTTAATTAACTATGACAATATATCACCACTCACCTTATAATATGATAATAAAATAATATTAATTAATTAT
>JAJOOS010012000.1:0-13058 GCA_029582725.1 Solanum chiquidenum
CACGGAGTTTAATAAATAGATAAAGACTTTGAAATGTTTACCAAATTGCCCTTCAAAAAAATAGACTTATTTTCCTCTCTCCTAATAAATGTATTGGAGTACTCTTTTCAAGATTAAGTGGAACCAACAAGGGTAAAAAAGGAATTATACTTTTAAATACTTACCAAATAAGGAAATGTTGTCACATAAAATGGGACGGAGGGAGTACTAAATTAGTATCATATACTGTATTGGTATTATTAAGGTTGATAATTTTCGCTTAACTGATACTATATATATATATATATTGTATTGGTATCATTAAGGTTTCTTGTTAAGAAATTACTCATTAATCAATGATACTATAAGAGTATATGTATATTGTTGTGGTATCATTAAGCTTTCTTGTTCAGAAATTACTCATTAATCAATGATACTATAAGAGTATATGTATATTGTTGTGGTATCATTAAGCTTTCTTGTTCAGAAATTACTCATTAATCAATGATACTATAAGAGTTTATATATTTTTACAGTATCATTGATTAATGAGTAATTTCTGAACAAAAAACCTCAATGATACCAATATATACTGATTTAGTATTAGTTAAACGAAATTAGTTGGAAAGTATATAGTGTAATTATTTAGTGGGGTATGAATATAAAGGCGTATATATTTGTAATTATTTTATTTTTATGGGGTATTTGCTTAGTTTTCCCAAAAATAAGTGTCATAAATAACACTTAATTTAGTATTAGTTAAACAAAATTAGTTGGGAAGTATATAGTGTAATTATTTAGTGGGATATGAATATAAAGGCGTATATATTTGTAATTATTTTATTTTTATGGAATATTTGCTTAGTTTTTCCAAAAATAAGTGTCATAAATAACACTCCAAGTTCATTATCTTCTCCCTTCCCACCCCACCATGTTTTTGGAGAAGAGAAGAAATTAGTAGTACTATTATTTTGTAGATAAAATATCAAATACAGATTTCAGGGGATATGTATAGAGGTGGTGGTTAAGAAATCTCAATTCCTATTAGTTGCTGTCCAAATAATTTACACTAAAGTTTCAAATACAAAATTGACTTGTCTATAAAGTGCATATTCGTACATAAACTCTACAAACTTCACACTAAAATTACAAAACTATTTCTTTTATCATATTAAACTATGTGTTCATTTTTCAACAAAATACAATCGATAAGAAAGTCAAATTTGTAAAGTCTGTTTCTTCACGTCAAGTGTGATAGGATATAGTGAGACTTTATCCTATTTTGTATTTTACATGATTTAATAAAATTTGCGGGGAAAACAAGAATCTTTATTTCACAAGGTACTTGCTTCAAAGGCTCCTCGAATGAGAAGACATATTGTCAAACTTTATTCTTTTAATTTTCGAAGAAATATGAGCTGGAGGAGCTAATTCAATCGAAATCGAAATGACAAGTGATTATAATTGCGAAAAACATAGCAAGTTGTAGATCATTCTTGGATGCCAGTAATTCTTTCACCGACCAACTCTTCAAATTTTTTAATTTTTTTTTTGCCACCTATATTATATGAGAAAAGAAAATATGGGATATCAATCCCATTAAACAATCTTTATTTTTACATGGTGCTTTTCTACCAAATATATTAAAAATAAATGTTCAAAACGTAAAGACAACACAAATGGGAATAATCAAGTCCCACTACTAAAAAGCATCTTAATTTACTAACTCCTCATTAGCACAATGCCTAATGGTAACTAATTAATTAGTTATATAAAATGGTTTAGGAGAACTTATATAACAAAATCTATATTCTCTTTTGTTTCTATAATAATAATTAGTTCATTTCATATATAGCTATATTTCTTAATGTTTGATTGGGTACTAGTGTGTGAAATAATCATATAATTAAGGTTTTGGAAATACTTATTTAATTAGTAATAAACAAATAATTATCATTATCGAGACCATGCAAGGGGTTTCACGCGTAATGATTTAGCTAAGTGATACGATAAGAAATATTATTAAGTGTTATTAATTCGTAGGATAATCATTATTGCTATTACTTGGGAAAGTTTCAGATATATACCGTCTGGTCAACTAGTTTATCAATATGATCGAAATATATGTAATGTATACACTATCAATATATATAATATAAAGTATATACTTTATACATATTTAGTATATATATATATAGTCCGATCAATTTGCTTATCAACATGATCGAAATATATGTAATGTATACACTATCAATATATATAATATAAAATAAATACTTTATACATATTTTGTAAATAAGTAAGCTGAAGTTTTTAGGGTTGTATCTAGTAGCACCTTATACTTTATACATATTTTATCAATGTAAAATATTTTTTACAAGAAACATTCTTCATGAAATACATTTTCTACATACTACCATTAAACTACGCTCTTTTTATTTTAAAATTTTATACAAAAAAATATAAACCATACGTTCTCAATTTTTTAAAACTTTTATATCTCTTTGGTTTTTGAGAATCCTTCTATCTTTCAAATATTAACTTTTTTTTTGGTTGAAAAATGACAATTGATATATAGAATCTTATAAAATACATTCTAATTTTTGGTCTATACGACTCTTTTTAATTTCTTGTAGTGTGAAGCAAATTTAGTTAGTCTCAAAGGTTTATTATTTCCAACATTTTAACAATATACTGCCTAACTGATTTGATAGCAATTTCCAATTATCTTTTATAATTGTTATAAAAAAAAGTAAGCAATAATGTTGGGCTTTGTATTTTAGTTGTTTCAATCCAAGTTTTAATAATAAGCAAAATATGAGGCCTAATTTCCAACCATGTGCTATTGTGCTTAATCGTAGATTAAAATATCTCCTATAAATGTTATTATAACATTATGGGTGTATTTGGTATGAAAGAAAATATTTTCCAATTTTCTCATGTTTGGTTGGGTTAAATGTTTTGAAAAATGTTTTCCAAATCAATTCATTTTCCTCAAATTTAAGGAAAATGACTTCCCTTCAAAACTTAAGAAAAATATTTTTCAAAACTCTGTTCCAACTTCAAATTACAATTTTTTTGTTAAAAAATCAATTTATTTTGTCCTTACCCTCAAACCAGCCCCCCAATCACCCCCTCCAAAAAAAATAAAAAATAATTTAAAGCTTATTTTTAAAAAATGTTTTTAACTTCAAATTTTTTACCCCACCCTCACATCTACCCCCAGCCCCCTCCACCCCCCAAAAAAATAATATTAAAAGTTGTTTTTAAAAGATATTTCTAATTTCAATTTTTTTACCCCAAAAACCTCATCCCTACCCTCGCCGCCCCCCATCAGCCCCCCACCCCCTTCAAAAATAATGATTTAAGTTTGTAAAATATTTTCTACTTCAAATTTTTATTTTTTCACCCCTACCCTCGACCCTCTCCCCAAAAAAAAATTTAAGTTTGTTTTTAAAAAATATTTTCAACTTCAAAATTTTATTTTTTCACCCCGATCCTCGACCCCCCACCCCCCAAAAAAAAAATTGAGTTTGTTTTTTAAAAATATTTTCAACTTCAAAAATTCATTTTTTCACCCCTATCCTTGACCCCCACCCCACCCACCCCTACCATCCCCCCACCCCCAAAAAAAAAATTAAGTTTTTTTTACAAAAATATTTTCAACTTCAAAATTTCATTTTTTTCACCCCTACCCTCGACCCCCCACCCACCCAATCTACCCCCCTCAAAAAAAATTTAAGTTTATTTTTAAAAAATATTTTCAACTTCAATTTTTTATTTTTTTTCACCTCTACCCTTGACCCCCCTCCCTCCCCCCTCCAAAAAAAAATTTAAGTTTGTTTTTAAAAAATATTTTAAATTTCAAAAATTATTTTCTACTCTAGTAAAAATAAAATATATTTCTCAAAAACATTTTTTATTCATAAATCAAATACTAAAATTCTTTTCCGAAAAATATTTTCTACTCACCAACCAAACATGAAAAAATAAGTCAAAAATCTACTTATTATCTAGAAAACATTTTCCTTCATACCAAACACACCCTATATCTCTTCTTTCTTCTTTGCCAGAATAAATCCTTATATTATTTTACATGATTTATTTATAAAATATTTCATGAACTCATAAATGCTCCTTCCGTATATTTTTTTTGTCCAATATTTCACACCCCCCTTAAAAAAATAAAAATAGAATGATAATGTTATTATATTGCCCTTCAAATATACTAAATTCAATACTTTGGGGAAATATATTAATGAGTACTATAGTTGATAAAAAAGTTGAATTAGGAACTACTAAATAACAAAATTATCTCTTGATATTTTAAACCGAACAAATAAAAGTGAATATCTATTTTTAGTATAGTGAACAAATAAAGTGAACGAAGAAAGTAAGAAGTTTTACTCATTCCATCCCAAAATGTGTCGTTTTAGTAACAATTTTTTTTGTACTATTGGATGTGAAAACGACATGATGAACCTCTCGATTTTTAGCTACAATAATATTTCTACTAAACAAAACAAGATGTCCCTTTTCTCACCTTCTCATACCTGGAGTTATAATTTCTACTAAATGTATAAAAAGACGATTGAACATTCCATACATAAATTGTGGATAAAATCAATGTTGAAAAATAGATAAAAGTTTGGGGGAGGACCAAAAGTGCACTTATATTGCAAATATGAGAGACTATTACTGCTACATGTGAAAACTCAAGGATGATTCTGAATCTTAACCCAAAGATAAAAGACTATTTTAAGTTTTTTATCCTCATAATTTTTATGATCAAACGTTTCCTCGATTAGACGAAACAACTTATAAGTAGGCAGCAGAAAATCTAAAAAAGATAGGAAGTTGAAAGGACACCACCTCTAAGCTTTGGCTTATCCTCATTCCTTTTACATATTTGGTTCCAAATCCTTTATTCTTTCTCACTATAATAAAGTTACTTTTACAGGACTAGAATTTAAATAAAAAAGGTTAAGACTCTTTTTTTTTTGAATTTTGTGGACAGGCCCTATACATTTTAAACCTCTATTGACCTATTCTTTTCAAAGAAAAGATATCATGCACAAAACATACTTTGAACAAAAGAATTCTTTTTCATTTGAAAAATGGTCATTGTCTATTTATTGGATCAATAAGATTAGGATATTATCCCCATTTCCACTCATATCACAGCAACTAGTTTGATATGGACCTTGTTGTGACTCTTTGCATGTCAACTTCACTTCTTATCATTGCTTTAATTGGTCAAGGAATACAATTACCTAGAATTTTAAGAGTGAGTTTAATTAAGTCCATATTCAAACATATATATATATATATATAAACCTTGCTAGAGAACATTAAGAAAGATGATTGTAGTTGATATTAAGAAAGACGGTTGTAGTTGATATTTTGATCTCCTCATGAAAGTGGTTTTTACTTATTGCTAAGCAGAGTTCACAAATAAATTAAAACATAGAAAGGAGAGTGTATAAACATTAAACATTGAACTCATGTCTCAAAGGACTCGGTTGATTGAACCAATTACATTTTAAATTCTGAATTCATCTCAACCCTCCCCCTCCCCCTCCCCCACACTTATTTTTTTATTTACTTTTTTATATAGGAGGGTATTCTCTTGGTATAAAGACAACATTGTCTCTATTTACTTGTCCACTTTTATTTTTATAGTTGTCCCTAATTACTTGTCCATTTTGATAAATCAAGAAAGGACAAAAAAAAATTCATATTATACCCTCAATTAATTACTTTGAAAAAGGTAGAACTTTCTCTACTTCATAATTAATAGGGGTAAAATGATAAACTCACTATGTCAATAATTGTTTTCTTAATAGGTGTGTCAATTCAAAAGTGAACAAGTAATTAGGGACAGAGAGAGTATCAATTACATGTCCAAATGAGGTCAAGGAAACAATAACTTGACCTCTCCAAACCCCATAAATGTAGGGTATACCCTACAAAAAAACCAAAGGGTTTGTCTAGATCAGTAGCACATGCATTATTTGATTATGATGAGTGATATCTATTCCTTTGAGCTGTCCTGTGGGATCCAAAACTTGGCAACTATGTGTTTTTGCATTTAATGTTAATTTTGGCTACTTATAACAACTCTTCCATTCTGTTTGTGTGGCCCTTGTTCTTCCTTTCAATCTTGTCTCACAATAAAATAAAAAGAAAAACTTCGTAATTAGACATACTTCATACCTATCATATATATTATTATTATCTATATTTTCAAAATGTTACGTATCTTACCATTAATTAAAAGTTCATATCATATATTGAGGAATATACACTTAGATATATGTATTTTTGCTACAAGATATACTAAAATAGGGAGAGAGGTGAGCGAGATTCGTTAGGTATCTCAAATACATGCGGATCACATGACTAGATACACACTAAATACATGTATCTATATGGTATATATCTAGTGTGATTAATTTGGAATACCAGATACAAAGGAGAGTGGCGAGCGATGGGAGAGAAACGAGGGAGGCGAGGGAGAATTGTTATGCGTCCAATATACATGTGAATACACTTGGATACAATGTATCTGAACAAATTACACATAATTTTGACCTCATATATTCCAAGATACATGTATTTGGATGTATCTGAACGTACTAAAATCTGGTAAAATACGGAATATTGTAAACTAATAGAATTTACGTAAGTTTTCCTTTTTATTTTACTCTATACGACAATGGGCATATTTATATACATGGAAATCCTAAATGAATAGATAAAATATAAATACATAGGAAATAAAATCCTAGTCGAACAAAATGATGAGTAAAGTGGGAAAAGATTGTGATGCACAACTTTATTCCGAACAAAATGAAAGTCAATTTCAACATGTCTAGTACGAGAATGAAACACGAAATTGATGAAGAGATAAAAATAAAAAGCACCAATATTATCACACCACATATAAGACGGGATCTTGAGGAAATGAGATACTAAACTCAAAAGTGAAGTGATTATGTCTATGTTATCTCGATAATGGTGAAAGTTAAGACTTTTATATTCAGATTCAGTAGATGATCGAGTTACAACTCGCTTTTTTTTTAAAATTTCACCAACCATCTTTCCCTCAAAATAATTTTTCATTCAACAAATTAGTGTGCTCTTTTAGACACGCAATGTATAATTTCTCGATCAAAATATTATCTAGTCTTATAATTTACCAATTAATGAAGCTTCATTTTACATTTTACAATCTTACAAGAAAAGATAGAAACCTTCTTTGGACACTAAACTACGAGAAGATATGATCTGGTTTTAATGATTTAATAATTAAAATTAGGACGTAGGCTTTAAATTTCACTAAAGACAAAAAAAATAAAATTTATGTCATTACGCATAATAAATACTTCCTTTCGTCTATATTTGATTTGACAAAACTCTTCAAAAGTAATAATGAATAAAATGGTAATTCTATCATATCATCTTTAATTATTATTATATACTGGAAAATAAATTAAAAACAATTATAATACTTAATAATAAAGATAAAATTGTTATAAAATCATTAATTATTTTTTAATTTTAAATTAAATAAATAAAAATAAATATTTATGCTTAATATAATAAAATATTAAAATAAACGGAATAGATATTTCATAAATTAACTAAATTGCATGCAGCACACTATTATTTTATTTTATTTTACAAGAAATAAGTTGGTCTATATTGTAAGTACCGCGATAGGGAAGACTATAATGTGTTGTGAATTTAATATTCCAATTGCTATAATGTTTCGATGTTATATAGGCTATAAATGATGAAACCTTTATGAGGTGAAAAATAGGTTTACAACTTACATATATCCAAATTATTGCTTTTATTATATAGTACTATACCATATTATATGTCCATGATATTGACCATCAATGTAAAGGAAAATAACTTTTCTACCACCATTAATGTATGTTTGGGACCCTGGAAAATTAAGAGGAGAAATGAAGTTCTTTATTTGTACTTATTTAAAGAATATAATTTTATTCTTCATATGATTAATTAAATTAATTATTCCTTCAAGTCTCAAATATTAATTAGTCATCTTCAGAAATCAAATTTATTTCAAAATATTTGATGTAATGAAGCTATTTATCTCTTTTCCTGTTTTAAGAATCCTACCATTGGACTAGTTGGTGAAATTACTTAGCTATAAATGGAGAAAATCAAGTAGTTATTAGTACAAAAAATTTTCTTAGGAATTACTCAATTAGTGCCAAACCTATACTTATTATGGATCATGTTCCCCTACAATAATTTGAAAGGTAATTAAATATTTTTTCCATTACCCTTTCTTCTTTGCACTTTAATGAGTGGATCTTTTATTTTATTCCACAAATAAAAGGGATCATGCTTTTTCACAAAGATATTCTTTTAAACTTTTTTTTTTGTTTTCACTTTGAAATATTTGATGCATAGAGGAAGATGAGAATCTCATATGGGCCGTTGAAATATTATCATGTCGGCCAAAAATATCACCACATGTCTTTTAATAACATATATAATGAAAAGAAATTAATAGTCAAGTTTGGATTAATGGATGATAGATAGTTGATAAGCTTAAAATGCTGAAATATAATATAAAGCTTTAAAATTAATTTTATAAATGGAAAAGGGTTAAAATTGTTCTTAAACTATGTGAAATAGAGTATTTATCCCTTCGTTATATTTTGGGATAAAAATGCCTCCGTTGTTATCCTAAGTGACCATAAATACCCTCAAGAGTGCGCAAGTTTTTAGTGACGTGGCAAGCCACGTGGGACAAATACCTTCACCTAAGTGTTGCTAATGAGGATTCACTTCAAAAAGCTAGACCTTTAGCGGCGACAAAAATCGCCACAAAAGCCCATACTATCGCCACTAAGGGTTTTAAATGATTTATAGCATTAAATTTTAATGTTGTGTTTTTTTTCTTCATTATTTTTAAAATATCACAAATTATATCGATCAAGGAGGAATTTGAAGACATGTATGTTTTATTTTTATGTTATATGTAAATGCATAAAATGTACAATGATGCATTATATGGTAGGAGATTTGAATCGAGAAGTAATTTTGATGATTTTCGTAAGGGAAAAAGGACAAATATACCCCCGAACTTTCAAAAATGGTATGTCAATATTATCCTTCGTCATATTTTTCGGACATCAGAGCCCTTGCCGTCCAATAATCAGTGCACATTTGCCCCTCCCACTAACGGAACACTCATTGTGTACACGTGGCGTAATCTTACATCACAATCCGGATTGACCAATTTTTTAACCCAAATTTCAAAACCCGTCCATAACTCATTTAAACGATCCAATTTACCCACAAATAAACTCTCTAAAATCCTAAAGAAAAAGCTCCTAAAACTTTGGCTTTATTCATCATTTCTTCATCCAAATCTGTAACTATTCAATAAAAATGATAGAGCACAAGTCATACTTCTAAAACAAACAAACCCTAACAATGGAGTCTATGGAGAACGAGTAAAATCTGCAAACGGAAGGGGAAGGGGAAGAAGAAAAATGAAAAACCCATGAAGAAAAATGGTGGATTTGATATCATCACTAGAGAAATGTAAAAGTAATTTAAAGATTCAAACACACAATTCAGATTAATTTCTTCATTTCTTCGCTTTCTTTGCTAGAGACTTGATAATTTTCGGCTTCTTCACAACTTTCTTCGCCGGAGTTTTCTTCACTTTAGCAACTGCATATTTCTTCACCGCTTTGCTTTTGTCGGAGCAGTCACCGTCTTCTTCGCTTTCTTTGTTGGTGTTGCTGCTGCTGCGAATTTAGCCTTCTTCACTACAACCTTCTTCTTCAGGGTTGTTGCTTTCGGCTATGCGGCAGCAACCTTCTTCCCAACCGGTGCCAGTGCCTTCTTTGGCTTCACGACGGCGGTGGGTTTCACAAAAAGATCTTTTTAGATTTTTAGATAGCTTAGTATTAGTGTGAGTAATGGGTGTATCGGGTGGGTTAAATGGGTTCTTGGGTGGATATTTGAATTTTGGGTTAAAAATTGGTCAATCCGGGTTGTGATGTAGGATTACGCCACGTGTACACAATGAGTGTTTCGTTAGTGGGAGGGGCAAATGTGCACCGATTATTGGACGGCAAGGGCTCTGATGTCCGAAAAGTATGACGAAGGGTATTGACATACCATTTTTTAAAGTTCGGGGGTATATTTGTCCTTTTTCCCTTTTCGTAATAATATTGGTTGTTTTTAATATTGATAGTGCATGCTATTTATTTTAAAAAATTAGGTTGCAAACGAAAATTAATTATCGTATTTTTTGGTTGAAAAAATAGGATTTACTAGCGAATGATTGTTAGCAACCTTAATCGCCACTAAAAATCACTCAAACCTTTAGTGACAATATTTTGGGATTTTGTGGAAACTTTTGTCGCCGCTAAAGGTATAGTTCTTTGTAGTGAATCCTAGTTGGCAATGCTTAGGTGGAGGAAAAAGTCTCATGTGGCTTGCCACATCATTAAAAAATTGGGTAGTTAACTTTTGAGGGTATTTGTGGTCTCTTTGGATAACGATGGAGGTATTTTTATCCCAAAATATAATGGAGGGAATAAGTAGTCTACTTCACATAGTTTAGAGGTATTTTTAACCCTTTTCCGTTTTATAAATAAACAGTTATATGTTTAGATAAAAATATTAAAAATGTGAGTAAACAATTTGTGTTTGATTAAAAAAAAGTACTAAATGGTTAATTTTTATATCAAATTAATCTTTTTCATTTAAATAAAAGGACCGATGTATATGAAGTTAATAAGAAGTTAGATGTTTTGTTTTGATAAAAATACTTTGAGAATTAAAAAAAAAATAGTAAATTACTCCGAGCACTTTGCAGTTGTGATGGAGTTGTATCAGTGATCAACTCTTAGGCTTCATTTGTTTGTACTTAATGGAGGTCTAAATGTGAATGGTTCAAACATTAAATCATTAAGTGTATTTGTTTTATTAGGATTTAAGTTGTAACACCCCAGAAAAAAAAATCAAACTAAGACTCGAACTATTTTTCGTAGTGAGTGATATTTTACCAAAGAATTAAAAAAAATTAGTGCTAAGGTCACTAGATATAGCACCTTGAGTTTCAAAAAGAATTAAATTGGAAAGAGCAAAATCTAAAATTTTGCAAGTTAAGCTAAGTATGAGTTTTGGGTCGATTTCAAACAACCATAACTTCTAGCTCAAGATGAGTTAGGTGTGTTACCAGATACCGTAGGGAATATCTTTGAATTATCTTTCCAACGCCACCGAGTTTGCTCAGTTTTGATAATGTATGAGGGAGATATGTTCATTCGAAGTTGGGCTGTCTAGATAAGGAAAGTCAAAACCGGATTTTAGAGGGGTATTTTTGTCTTTTCCTTACCCAATCATATTTAATTCATTTTTAGTAATATTTTAGGGGTCTAATCTGATTAGGTTCAGTTTTATAATCCTATCTTACGCCTAGGGTTTTAGTTGCGAGTTCAAGAAGAGAAAAGAAGAAGAGAGAAGAGGAGAAAAAAGAAAGGATCGTAGCGTTCGTCGAAATTCTTGAGAGTTGTTGCGGATTGTCTCCATGGGTTTGATCCCTAAGAGGTATGTAATCTTCCATAGTGTTGGGTTTGTTCATCCATACGCCCAAACATATTATTTTCAGCGAAGTTTCATTCTAAAAAAGTTGAAGGATTTAAGTTCTTGATAGGTGTTCTAAATCTTGTTTTGTTGGGGTTTTGATGATTTCTTGAGATTAAAGTGATTGTTTTGAGTGGATTAGTGTGTACTTAGGTTGGGTAATTGAATCTAAGGAAAACTTGAGGAAAAAAATCGATTAAAAGCAAGTTAAGGTCAGAAAACGAGAGGAAAAGTTCGTCAGTTTTGCCTGGGGCAATGCTGGTGCGACGCGCCCCCATTGCGCCAGGAAGACTGGGGCGACGCGCCAGCAGTGCGCCAGAAACGAGCCCTGGTAAATTGGGGCCTGGCGCGGCGCGCCAGGGACGAGCCCAGATCGGCGTTTTTCACTAGTTTTTCGTCGTTTAGCCTATGTAAGTTATTCTAAAGTGTCCTAACACTTTCCATTGATTCTAACTACTCTAAATGACTTCTAAACACCTAGAAATCATCCATGAACATGAATCATAACTTTGAATTCATAATTCAAATTCAAGGTAGAGTTAAGAGTTAAGTATTGAGAATTCTTTCGAACATTCTAAGAAAGTTCCTTTGAGTCTTTTGAGGAGTCATCTATAATTTCTAGTAAATTGTTTCAAGACTCGAGCAAGTGAGTATGAGAGTGAGGAGAATGTATTCATGAGTCTACTTTGTCATCATGAGATATTTCATAGCATGAACCATAACTCTTGAATTCATAATTCACATTCAAGAGAGAGTTAAGAGTAGAGTTCAAGAAATCCTTTGAGTTCAATTGTGAATCCTTTGAGATCAACTATTGATTTGAACCAAGTTTTGAGGAAGTAAGTAAGAGAATGAGAAGAGTTGTATCATTAGCTCCATAATGTTATGTAGACCTACGAGTCAAGTCATTCATGCCTATAAATTCCGCATGAACTCCATAAGTTGAGTATCTATGAGAGGAGTAATATCTTTGTGTCCTAAGTCTTAAGTATTGAGTTTCTAACCATTTGAGATTACATTCCTAATCATGGGACTATTACATGTTTCCCATGAAATCCTTGAGTTGGGTTATTCATGTCCATAATTCCACATGAACCCTATAAGTCGAGTAGTCTTGAAACGAGATTCTTTGAGTCCTTGAGTTGAGTAGTTCATGCTCATAAATTCTGCATGAACCCTCTGAGTTGAGCATTATTGAAATGAGTAGTATTAGTGAAGCTCTTGAGTTCCAAGTATTGAGATCTATCTATGGTTATTGAAAACCTTGCATCGAGTCGTTTACGTCCATAATTCGACATGAACCATATTTTAAGAAGTCTTTTACAAATGTTTTAACTTTGTTTTAAGACTTAAGTTTTGAGTTCAGTAAAGAGTAAAGTTGAAGTTCATTTCTTCAAAAGTATATGGGGACTATGTATTCCCAAAAG
>JAJOOS010012001.1:0-14201 GCA_029582725.1 Solanum chiquidenum
ATATTGAGTTTGTTTATTATAATTAATATACTTTTATTGTAAATAAGTAATGGTTACAATTAAATAGCGAGTAATGTTTTAATCGTGGAAATTTCTACATACGTATTTATCCATACAATATATATTTGACTACATATACATACATCATCTTCTTATTTTAAATTTTTGTGATAAGTCTAGCACTAATTTATAATTCCATCAGTATAAAACAAACTAATATTAGTTAATACTTTATATCATTTATTTGCGCAATTAAATTTTACTTTATTCATTTCAATCTTTTCCACCCTTCTCTAACCAAATATGAATCGTAATTATGTTTAATGAATTGAATTTTGTAGAAATATAATAAACAATTATTATGGAGTCATATGAAATTAATACAACTTGACCTTATGATGATAAAGTAAGTTGTATCCTTTCTTTATAATATCCATAACAATGATCATGTCTCAATTATTTTAAATAATATAAATATTTCTTTTTTGCGTATATAATTTTTTTTTAAAGTTTTCACGCATGAATTGTTCTCGATAGTTAACTTACATAACAAACACCAATAAAGAATATATTTTAATCATTAAGATTTATTTCTTTTAAGCAATCAATTATAAATTTTAAAATTTGATTAGTAATTAGCAGATTTTTCAACATAATTAAATTACTAATTTGAACCAAGAGAAAATAATTATAAATTTTAAATTTGATTTATACTTAAGCAGAATTTCAACCATAATTTAGATAAATTCGTGAGGAAGTGGTATCTCTTTAGGATATACTCTAGCATTTTAAAATACTAATTTGAACTAAAAGAAATTATAAACTTACACCAATCAGAAGTTCATATAAAAATTAAACTTAAGAGACATCATAAAGACACACAAGAAAGAAAGAAAGAAAGAAAGGAAAAAGAAAGAAATAATACAATACACATATCATTACGACTTTAATCATTAAAAATAGAAGGAAAAACAAAATTAATACAATAATTGTGTAATCTTGTTAATATCCACTTCACAAGACTGTCAATATTCATGAGCTTTCTTCTTAAACAAAAGTAGTGAGGCATCACTCTTGTTGATATCAACTTCAAGTCTATCACTATTCAAAATCTTTTTTCATATCAAAAGTAGTTTGACAATTCTGGCATCTATGCCTTCTTTTTTGTTATCCGTCATTCTTTCCTGTTATAAATGTTGTGTAGCGTTTGTTGTTCACTAAAGCTCTCTTATCAAGTCTTTTAAATTTGAATCACACATATGACCAACTCTTCGTGTGTCTCGATAATACAAACAAAGAAAAGAAGAAACAAAGATCAATATATGAAGAAAAAAAACATTGGAGGATAGTATCAAGAATATGTTAGGACTTTGTAAATGTAACTTCTTGATTTTCTTTTTCCTTACAGTGAACACACAATAAAAAGATGAGATCTCCATTAGTAAGCATTAGATAAAAAGAATACATAAGATATCAAGAATTGATCAATAAAATTTGAATTACTTGTAACAACATTAGTACTTAGTGCAATCTACAGGCAAAACATACTTTATTGTCCAGAAGATCATATCCAATTAGGAAATTTCCTATGTCAAGTTTCCAAATATAGCAATTTCATCTGCAGGCAATATGTAAGATAAACCAAACCTTCCTCCACTTGTGCAAATGTCCTTGAAGGTGACAACTCTAAATCCACATTTGTAAAATGTGCAACAATCGTTGGAGCATCGATTGTGACATTCTAAGACTCGTAACATAGACGAAAAGTCTTTGATGGATCATCCTCCTAGTAGCACTAATTGAATCAACTAGTGTTGATTCCATATTCAACATTGGTTTGTTATAATATCAAGCACCAGTGGGCTAGTGGTAGAATAGTACCCTGCCACGGTACAAACCCGGGTTCAATTCCTGGTTGGTGCATTATCTGAGTGCTGTGAAGATAATTGTGCAAATGTGAAAACTTTGGGTCTTCACCAAGCCTCATAATCAGGCGACAAAATAGCACATCTGAGCCTCTCTTTTGTTTTTTGATACTGAAAAAAAAATCATCATCGAAAACATTTGAGATAGATGTAGTATGAAATGGTTTCAAGTCATCTATGTGATTGAATTAATGTGGTACGTAGGAACATCCATTGTTGTTTCCTCGCTAACCCAATCTCGATCTCTTTTGTTTTTTGATACTGAAAAAAAAAATCATCATCGAAAACATTTGAGATAGATGTAGTATGAAATGGTTTCAAGTCATCAACAATGTTCGCACCATATGCAGGTTGTTTCATTTAGGAGGGTCAGAAAATATTGTGATACTTGTTATATCGATTGAGGTTCAACATCATGACAACAAAAATATTTTGTAGATTCATAGAATTCTTTACAAAAGAACATTATTACATATCAATTGAGATAATCTAAATTTTGGAATAGAATTGGTGGGGTGTGCCAGGCCAAGGCAATAGTGCAACACCAAGGCGACACTTGAAGGCCCCGATAGCAAGCTACCATGGTGGACCTTTTCCCTCAAAAAATGGAGTTAATATCGTGTGAGTCGATGACTCACATATCAGATATTAAACTGATAAGAACAGATACTACACTTGATCTTAGCCAAAAGGCCGAGAAAGGTATGCTTTTCCATATGTTATGCGCGCTATTTTATGTCATTTTGTTACATAAAATCTGTCTTTCCAATCAGTGTGGGACTAGAAGAGCCACTATACTTTTCTCCAAGATTCACTAGTAATTTGGTACACGTCTAGATAGTGATTCTTCATATATCAATCATGACCTAAAATTTTAAATCGTAACAAAAATGTACACCATATTTATATCATGAGACTATCTACTCTCTTTTTATTGATATATAGAACAACATAATTTATCATGGATGGTTTAACAAGGAAACAATTGCAGAGACAATGAAATTGAGATCATTCTTCTAACAGGTTTTGGTGCAAAATCAACGACGACGGAGGCCACGACAGTTGGTATTGCTAATACATGTCCCCTTGAAACTGTGGCTCTGTGACTCACAAGTTCTTGCCTCTGCACTGCTCATTGGTCCCATATCTGTCAATTGTATGAAAACATCAAAAATCAAGAGTCATATTTGTTATAGAGTACCAAATTATAAATGGTTAGAAAATATATATCGACACAAATTTATATGAAGAATAACAGTAAGATGAAGGTTTAGGCTTGATAATATGAACAAAGAACACATAATTGAAGGTTTGAAACACGTGCAAAACGTTTTCCTAAAATTGATATTTGCTTCATCTCCTCCACGAGATTGCTATGGGATTGTGTATGCAAATAGTTTTGGTGGATATGACAAGCCTATGAATTTCTGCACCAAGCATAGTGAAGATATCATATTGGAAAACAAGAACTTGAAGACTTGATCTTTTGGAGAATGTTGTAAAGAAATGTATTCAGTAAAAATTATTTGTGAATCTGCAGTAGTTAGATTTAAATAAAATTGATGGTACCCAAAGAATGAAAGACACACCGTTTCATTTAAGCATTAAATATCTCTTTTGTTGTAGTGCCTTGGCTTGAGCTAGTATCTGATAGTGCGGAACAACATTTCTTACATCAATCGTATATATTAAATAAAAGCTCCTAAAATTACACATCTCGCATTTTAATTAAGCTTACTTGTAGGTGCTCCATCTATTCCATATTGACTGAATTTTTGGGCCTTTTGTTTTTAAAATAATTAAATTGTTCAAAATTTAAGATGGATATTTAAATTTTTTTCATATTTGTCCTTTCCGTTTTATAGTTTCTAGGGACATTTATTGAGTCTACATTCTACACCATGTAACTAACTATTAACTAACTTGTTAGCTAATTGACACTTGGACCTTTGTAACAGAACAACTTCTTGACCACTAACTGCTTTTGTGTCACATTAATCACTTAATTCCAATAGTCTAACATATGATATACCCCACCGTCTAACATATATGCATCACATTTTAACAAAGAATATAATAGCTCCAAATTATAAAATTTGTATTCCACACATGTCATGCATGTTGTTTGTATTTGCTTTGTACAGACCCTAGCTTTAGTACGTTATAAAAGCTTGATCAATATTGATCTCGACCCCATAACCTGCTAGTTGATGGTGGATATGCTCAATCACTTGAGCCAGTCTCACTTATCGTGCAACAATTATCATACACATGTCTAATGAAAGTCATCCAGACAGAGCAAGTTTACCCAGGTCCATTGCTAACATTACTCCAAAATAAGACAGAAAACAACCAACTTAGGTCAAACCAAAAATGTACAAACTTATCAGAACTGACACTTAATTTGTTGCCTTTTCTACCGTATCGTATCGATTTTGCTCCCAAAAATTAGAGGTTATAATAACTTCACAAAAATCCTAAGAAGTCCTTCAACTAACCATTGAAAGAAAGGTTTACAACTAGAATTGGTGGGGTGTGCCAGGCCAAGGCAGTAGTGCAACGCCTAGACGACACTTGAAGGTCTCGATAGCAAGCTACCATGATGAACCTTCCCCCTCAAAAAATAGAGTTAATATCGTGTGAGTCAATGACTCACATATCAGATATTAAACTGATAAGAACAGATACTACACTTGATCTTAGCCAAAAGGCCGAGAAAGGTATGATTTTCCATGTGTTATACCGCGCTATTTTATATGTCAATTTGTTACATAAAATCTCTCTTTCCAGTCAGTGTGGGACTAGTTTGATCTTGTTTGTTTTTGTTTCTGTTTTGAGGAAATTTCGAATCTTGATATGTTCTTTTGTTTACAGACTAAGAGGAGTTAAATCACAAAAGAATACTACTAAAGTGCAACACAAAGTTCAATTAATGATATGAAAACACAAAAGAGGTTGTAACAATATTGTCTTGAAAAATAAAGTGACTCGATCATACATAAGCAAATACTCTTAACTAATTAATTTTGGAAAGATCAAACTTTCTGTATAAATGAGACATCAGATTGAGGCCATAATCCAAACAGTCCTTTGGACGTCGTCCTAAAGACACAAGGACAATTACGATCCAAATGTCTGCAACAGAGTAGCACTTCTCCATCCGAAAACATATATTTCAGTATGGCTAATTGAATATTGGTACCTTGTATAGTAAACAATTCAGTCCAAGATACTTTGACATAGTTTTTCATTATCCAAAATTTAAAAACGTCATTTATACCAGACATATAATGAAAATAAGCATACACCATTTCTCCCAATACTGAAACACCGCATCCGAACTTGGAGAAATTCGAATTCGAGTACATTTGCTCTGGCAACGGTATCTCTCTGTACATGTACAACTCCGTTAAAATACTAAATGACATTACAGAATATCTCGTTAACGAACTAATAAGCCAATGAAATGCCCCATGGACAAATACCGAAGATTCGGTAGATGTAAGGATAGGGCAAATGTTAATAGGATGTTTATCCGTTAATCTCCAGGAACCACTTTTCATCGCGAAAATTTCATTGCGTGATTTGTGATCAATCTTAAGGATCTTATAGTCATTATTGGTCGAGTCACATCCCAATCCCCAAGTAGAATAGTCCTTTTTGAATTTTTTTGGATAAGGAAGTACCATTGATTCTCTCGTGGAGGGGTTCCATAGCAAAAGTTGTTAGTGTTTATTGAGATAATTAGAAATCCCCATAAGCGCCAAGCCATCGTAACAACAATATAATATGTGACGCCATGGTTTATCGTTAGAAGGACAATCAAGTTTTTGTACTTGTTCAACCTGTTGAACTAATGGTAAACAAGAACAATACAAGGAAACCTTGTCCATAGAAGGGTACCATGGGTGAACAAGAGTTTTTTTGGGAATTATCGTCATTCCTAACATGATTGACATGCTTTATCTTAAAGTAAGGATCGGAAATCAATGTCATCCAAAATTTTGGAACACATTTGAATCGTAAAAGTGACTGCATAGGTAGCCTGCTAAGGATGTCCATAGCCCCATCAACATCTAAATGTGATTATAGATTTTGGCTATATGACTTATGAATAACACGTTCATGCAATCAATTTCGAATTTCGGATCAATCATGACCTATAATTTTGGATCGTAACAAAAGTACCACATATATACCACATATATATAATAATATATGAGACTATCTAGTCTCTTTTTATTGATATAACATCATTATTTATCATGGATACTTTAACAAGGATGAGTATTTCATTTGGAAACTTTATTTGTTCCAACAGTTTCTGGTGCAAAAGCAACGGCGACGGAAGCCACGACAGTTGCCGCCGATGAAGCCTTCAGTCTGGCAAACGGTGGCGCAATTGCTGTTCCTAACACATGTCCCCTTGAAACTGTGGCTCTGTGACTCACAAGTTCTTGCCTCTGCACTGCTCATTGGTCCCATCTCTGTTCAATTGTAGGCAAACATGTTATAAATGATGAAATAAGACTCCCACATTGAATGTGGATGAGATAACTAGGAAAATTAATATAATTGTATAGCAATAATAATAAATATAGAATTTTTTTAATCAATACTCTATATAAATGTCGCAAAAAATGCAAGTGATTAAATGTCTCTTTGTTGTATAGTGCATTGAGTTAATTTTGAGTTGTGTTAAGTCCAAAATTCATAGATCATGATATTAGAATCAAGGCATATGATATCGGGCTTTCGAATAAATTGTTCATGCTTTAGTATCAGATCGTGTTTGGATAATGTCTCTTTTGTTATAGTGCTTTGAGCTAATTTTGGGTTGTTTTATGTCCAAAATTCATAATATCTCTATTGTTATAGTGCTTTGAGCTAATTTTGGGTTGTCTTAAGTCCAAAATTCATATATCATGATATTAGAATCAAAACATAAGATATCGGGTGTTCATGCTTCAGTATCGGATCGTGTTTGGGTAATGTTTCTTTTGTTACAGTGCTTTGAGCTAATTTTGGATTGTGTTAAGTCCAAAATTCATATATCATGATATTAGAATGAAAGCATATGATATCGGGCTTTCGGATAAACTGTTTATGCTTCAGTATCGGATCGTGTTTGGGTTTGCGTGTGGAGGGTTATGAAAAAAGAGTACTCTCACATTGGAGGTGAATGAGAGGACTAAGACTCCTAACATAAATTGGACAATCTTCTCCAATTGAGCTAAGTTTTGACGTAGAGCTAATATTATAAAACTATATGATAAAATTAAATAATATGAAGAAAGAAGACAAACCAGTGGACAAAAGCAGCATTGCTACAAGGAAGAAAGTTGCAAACAAACGCATGGAGTATCCCATCTTCAGATAGAGAAAGGAAAATGCAATTTGAGAAATATATTGAGAATTGGTTGAGACAAGGAGTAAACAAGGGGGGCATTTATACATGCACATTTACCTGACTATTTGATTAGACACAAAATTTAATTAAAAATATTTTTTTTGTTTTAAAATAGTTGTCATATTTCACTTTTCGGAAGTTGATATGAATAATTTTTAGATTAGATTAATTCATTATTTTAAAATTAAAATTTATATATTATAAATTATACATAAAGTACTATAAATTACAATTTTTCTCATATCAATATGATAAAAAATATATCTTAAAATATTAATCAAATTTTATATCATTTGACTCTTAAAAAAATTGTGACAATTATTTTGAAATAAAGGGAGTAGATTTGTGGTTCTTTTGGTCCATTTTATTTGTCATATATTTTTTGCATGTCCCTTAATAAAACATTAACTAAAAGGACAATTTGACTAAATTACTTATTTTCTCTTTGATTTCAATTTAATATTAATCTCTTTTAAACCTTATCAATTTAATTCCCTCTCTATTTAATTATAGAGGAAGGATATAGGCGAAAACAAATACTCTAATTATATATTAATTTTCTAAAACATCAACTACTTTATCCGTTCATCATAATTTTTTTTATAAACTTGAAATTCTGAATCTGCATCTATCTATCTGCCGAGCATAAATAATGTTGGAGACTGATATGTGTTACACACGTCATGCCTAACAAAAAGAAGAATTGAGAGGAATTTTCTCCTTTATAAAGTTGTAAAAATTGTTACAAGTCAAAATCCATATAAAAGCTTAAAGTTATCTTTCCCAATTCTAAAGTTAGGCATGTATTCTGAAATTGATCTTAACAAGTCATTATATGTCTGATAAAAAATGTTTAAAGTTATCTTGACAAATCAAGCCAAACTTCAAGCAAACAAGGTTGATGTTTGGTTTTGTCAACGTCACACTTTAGATAAAAAATAAACAAATAAAATTTATCAAATTTTAGACATGAATTTTTGTTACTTTAATCTCGTATGTCTGAAGTGATTTAAAAGTGGATATATTTGTAAAAAAAGTAAAATAAAAATGTGGCTACCACTTAAATGGAAGCCCCAAAATTATGCATTTGTGCCCTTTATTCTCCTTTCTCCGAGTTCTGCTTCTCATCCCGTTCTTCTATTTGTGTTCTTTCCCTTCCTATTACATTATATAGTAGTTTGCTGCAATACATTGGCCTGCGCACACTTGCTTTAATATAATAGATCTTTTGTTGGTGAGTTCAATGCTTTAAGATTCACTTGAGCTTAGAAGACTTACTGGAATTGGAAAATAAACACCGACGACTCTGACTTTGTTAAACAATGGTTGGAGGTATGTCGATCTACTATTTATGATGCGCTATTGCTCTGTATTGTCTTACATTAACATGTAAGACATTAGTTTATTTTTATACCAATTTATGTGACAAAAGTTTGAATAGAAACAAAATTTAAAAAATAAATGAAGATTTTTGGAACTTAAGATCATCTAATTACATTGAATAACTAGCTTCTCATTAAACATAAAATTAAAAGTTTAAGTTAAATAGTTTTTAAATTTAAAAATTTGTTTTTTTTGCTTAGAGATAAGATTCCCTAATCCCTTCTAGATTTAATTATCTATAATATAATATTGATCAAAGAGCTGTGAATAACTTAATTAATGAAGGCATCTTTAGACTAGCATAGTTTTCATTTAGTTGGATCCAAAATATTTTGGTTTTAGTAGATTAATTGTAGTTGGTTTAATTATTTAAGATTCAGTTGAACATAGAGCTCTCCAAAGTTAAAAGTCTAACATTGTGCTATAGGCCTTCTTTTTATATCTATGAAATCCATTCGACCTAGAAATGATATATTGGAAGAATTCGTTGATGGAAAACTATATGCACAACGGAAGCATATTAGAATCTTACTGCTTACATAAATAATAAATAACCAAATCGTTTATGCTAGAACACATATAATATGTTAGAACACACAAACTTACTGAAATTTAATTCAAGGCGAATCCCCAAGATAGACAGACCTTCAAGCGAATCTACAAGATAGACAATAGCTATGGTTATGGTCTTCTACAGTGATCCCAAGTTCACATCCGAACTCTCTCAATACTTGGGTGGGCAAGTAAGAATAGAAAACTAATCAATTTTTTTCTAGGTTAGGAGAATCTCTATTTATAGAGATTTCTTCCCCAATCCAAAAAGGAGAAGAAAATCCAGTTTTCTTGAAAAACAAGAAAACACACGCCTACTCATTTTCCCCCTAAGAAATAGGATTCTGAGTTCTAGTTAAATATGGGCACCGGAGGGACCACATAATTAATTACTGAGGCTTCCTATTATGGAAATAATTCCAAATAATTAATTTGAATTATTCTTACCATAATAAATTACAAATCACTCCACTAGAAATTCGTAATTGCACTCCTCTATTTATATTTCGTAACTCCCCATTAAACACTTACGTAATTCCCCATGTTAAGATTTCAGATACTAATCAATAAATTAAATTACTGACGAATTTAACTTAATGATTAATTTCTTTTAGAGCACTACTTAACTTATTTCATGTGTCGGATTCATAAATCCACTTGCAAGGTTTGACACGATGAAAACTTATAAGTTTCTCAAAAAGGCAAATCAATCAATCTCTATAACGAGACATGGATTCCATCAACTAACTTATTATTTCACCAATATATATTATTATCATCCAACTTACCTGCAGGCATATTGACCCATCTCAGAATCTCACATTTTAATAAATCAAAACGATAATTAATACATACATATTATAATAGTTATATCAGGATTAAGAATATAAGTACATTTAATAGTTTAGAGAATATGTTTTGTCAGTCTGTCTAAAACAACTATCTCTACTCGGTCCCGTTCAATACATACAAAATGCACTAGCACAAGAAGTTGGAACTATACCGTTCCCATAATCAAGATAAATTACATATAATCTTGTGCTACAATCGTACCGATGGCATGTCCAATTTCCATCCTAGATTGTGAACAAAAAACTTTATACTTATAAGAACCGATGATTTAATCCTCTGTGTATAAGCTAAAACTCTACACACTAAATCATCTACTATATAAGTAAACAGACACCATAAACGAATATATGATCTATTAAAATTGAGCAAATATTTATTCTATAATAAATATTATTTCTTAACTCATGGTTAATAGTATATATCCCAACATTCGTTGGGTCATCTAATATCAATAGGTACTACTGTGATGAAGTGGCATTCACCCAACAAGAATACACGATCATCTGTGGTAAATAAGAATTGGGGATTGGATGCGGGCGAAATTCCCCTCAATGGCTTCTGAGATGTTCAATCGACTCTCTCCCCCTTTGAGGGTACGAGTGAGCAGAAAAGGAAAAAAAAAAAAGAGGCTCTGGGTGAACTGTCATAATTAGTGAATTAGTAGCTCTATTTCTCGATGAAACGGGAAAATGATATAACTCAACAATAGATTTGATCGGATTAATAGCAGAATTAGGAATTTATTACAAAGAGATTTTAATTATTATTTTTTAAAAAAAAATAAGAAGGAAAAGGGGCAAATATACTCCTGCTGAAAAATATAGTAATTTTCTACCGTTCGCTTTAGTGATGAAATTTACTATTTATATTATGAATGACTTGAACTTATTCTTCCCTTCCTCGATTAATAATTTTGGTACACCTAGATCGTGACTCATAGGGCGAATCATGACCTATGATTTTGAATCGTAACAAATACACCATATATTTAGGAGGTTAGTTAGTCTCTTTTTTATTGATAGAACAACATTATTTTATCATTAGATATTTTAACAAGTAAACAAATACATAGACATTAAAAAAGATCATTTAGAAACTTTCTTCTAACAGCTTCTAGTACAGAAACATTGGCGGCGAAGGCCACGACAATCGCCGCCAATGAATCCTTCAGTTGAACATAGAGCTCTCCAATGTTAAAAGTCTAACATTGTGCTATAGGGTTTCTTTCTATATCTATGAAATCCATTCCACCTAGAAATGATATATTGGAAGAATTTGTTGGGTCATCCAATATCAATAGGTGGTACTGTGAAGAAGTGGCATTCACCCAACAAGAATACACGATCATCCATGATAAATAAGAATTGGGGATTGGATGCGGGCGAAATTCCCCTCAACGGTTTCTGAGATGTTTTCAGTCGACTCTCTCCCCTTTGAGGGTATGAGTGAGCAGAAAGGGGGGGAAAAAAGCTCTGAGTGAACTGTCATAATTAGTGAATTAGTAGCTCTATTTCTCGATGGAACGGGAAAAGGATATAACTCAACAATAGATATGATTGGATTAATAGCAGAATTAGGAATTTATTACAAAGAGATTTTAATTATTTTTTATTTTTTAAAAAAGATAAGAAGGAAAAGGGGCAAATATACTCCTGATGAAAAATATAGTAATTTTCTACCGTTCGCTTTAGGGATGAAATTTACTATTTATATTATGAATGACTTGAACTTATTCTTCCCTTCCTCGATTAATAATTTTGGTACACCTAGATCGTGACTCTTAGGGCCAGTGGCGGATCTATGATGGGGTGTGGAGGTGTCATGACACCCCCGAACTTCGACGGAAACTCTATATATACATAGGTATATATATATAATATTTATATAAATATAAAGCATGTCACCCAGAGAACAAAACTAGCTTGTGGTGCCATGGTAGGAGGGCAACTTTAGAATGCTGATGTTGCGGGTTTGAATCTCATTTGTACCTATTTTTTTTGAGAAATTTGCTGCAGACGTTTTTAAGTAAAAAATAAGGCTCCAAGCACGTTTTTTTAAGGAAAAACAGTTGACACATTATTTTATTTTATTTTTATAATTGTTATTGACTTAAATTAAATTAATTACATTATTACTCCTTTGACTTTTCTTTTATTTGATACCCACGGACTCTAAATCCTGAATCCGCCACTGCTTAGGGCGAATCATGACTATGATTTTGAATCGTAAAAAATGCACCATATATTTATGAGGTTAGTTAGTCTCTTTTTTATTGATAGAACAACATTATTTTATCATTAGATATTTTAACAAGTAAACAAATACATAAACATTAAAAATGATCATTTAGAAACCTTCTTCTAACAGTTTCTAGTACAGAAACATTGGCGGCGAAGGCCACGGCAATCGCCGCCAATGAATCCTTCAGTCTGGCAAACGGTGGCGCAGTTGCTGTCCCTAGCACATGGCCCCTTGAAACTATGACTCTGTGACTCACAAGTTCTTGCCTCTGCACCACCGCTCATTGGTCCCATATCTATCAATTAATGTAGGCATACATTAAAAATCAAGAATCATATATTATCAATATATATTTATTCAAATTTATACACCGTACGTTAGTAAAAAATATTTTATAAAGTTAATGATAGAAAACCTATCGAAACTATTATTTTCTTCGTGAGTTTCATATCTCTGATCCATTATTTCATTTACATACCAAAACTATCAATTTGGCTCATTTGTGTAACAATAAGGGTTATAAATTAGTTTTTTTAATTAAGGATGTATTAGCTCTAGATTGCAAAGTTAAGAAATATTTTACTTGTCCATTTTTTACTTGACACACTTATTAAGAAAATAATAATTGATATAATGAGTTTATTATTTTATCCCTATTATTTGATATAATTTCAAAATCAATTTATTCTTTAAAGAGGTTTTACATTTTTCAAAAATATTAACTCTCTAAATAAATTAAGGGTATATATGTAAAAAAAAATTGTTTTTTCTTAATTTATCGAAAATGACAAGTAAAAATATAACAATTAAAAAGTCAAAATTGGACAAGTAAAAAAGAATAGAGGAAGTATATTTAATCCTTTTCTTTTATAAAAATTTCTTTCACATTATCAACGGATAAAAATTAAACACAATTTAACTTTAAAAAAATAAAATAAAATAAAATATTATGAAGGAAGAAAACAAACCAGTGGCCAAAAGCAACATTGTTACAAGGAAGAAAGTTGCAAACAAACACATGGAGTTTCCCATCTTTTTTTTAGAGAGAAAGGAAAATGCAATTTGAGAAATTGAGTAGTGGTTGAGACTAAGAATAGTAAGGGGGCTTTTATAGTTAAATGTTAAGGTTAAAAATGAAAAAAAAAAGATCGTTTTAATTTTTTCTTGAGATGATAAAGTGGATAAGTCCAAATGAAATTTAATTTTTAGTATTGCCGGAAAGGAAAAGTGAGTGCAGGGAGTATTTCTTTGAAAATAAAATAAAAAATTTAAAGTTAAATTGTTACTAAATATAAAATAATACCATTACTCTTGAAACAGACAAACAAAAATGTAACATAAATTGTAAAAAAAGAAAGAGGTTTGCGAAATAGAATTAATTTGAAATTCACAGAATTGTTTCAGAAAGGACATCTTCCTTTCAAATAGACATTTTCTTTCTCAAAAGACACCATGTATGTTCTGTACATGTGACTTCACACCTATCGTTGACTATAAATAGAGAGATTTTCTCTCAATTTTCTGTATTGAATTTCTCTTTTTTCTACAAGAAAATGCATGTAAAGCTACAAAACACATTGTAGCTAAATATGAAATTTTCCGTAGCTAAACACTTTAGCTATAAAATATTTTTTCGTAGCATTCGTGGCAAGATGTAGGGTGGCTAAAAGTTAGCTACAGACTTTACATGGTCTGTGACTAAGGACTAATACTTATAGCTACTAAAAAAATTGAGTTGTAGCTATAATAGTAAAAAATTCTTGCTACAAAATATATACTTGTAGCAAAATATTTTTACTCTTTTGCCACAACAAATTAAATCCATAGCAAGTTTTATA
>JAJOOS010012002.1:0-12882 GCA_029582725.1 Solanum chiquidenum
TATATATATATATATATATATATATATATATATGTATGTATATGTGTGTGTATGTATTCTTTAAATACAAAAGCTTATACCATACATATACTATAAAAAAAATACTTTCAATATAATATCCCATAAATTTATGATAATAATAGTAATAAAAAAATAAAATTGGTTTGCTACAAATTATATTTATACCATAAAAATTAGAGATTATAATTATCTTTTCTGATTCTTCAAAACGGCAATATACTTCAAAATAAAATAAAAAATCTTTCGAAGTGATTTATCAGAGGCCCATTAGCTACTTGGGCAGTTGGACGATAAACCCATTCTATCGTCTTATTAATGGGCCCGATGGACATTATTAGGATCTGGATCGGTATTCAAAGTTTAGACATCATTTGAAATTGAGGAGCTTTTACATATAGCCATTTAAAAATAGTCTAATTACTCTCCATAACTATAGTTTGATAATTACAATTCGTAGCTACATGTTATAGGGAGGAGAGTTGAGACTGGGATAGAGAGGAGAGAGGCAAGCAAGAGAGGGCAAAGAGTGGGAGAGAGGTGAATTGTATACTCATCTAATTTCCCAATCTTGTGATATTTTTTTCAGATTTAAGATAGCCAAACATAAAAATATATATCTCGAATATCATAAAATTAAGTTTAATACATCAACTAAAAATAGGATAAACATATAATTGATATTTAGTACCACTCATATATAAGGTAGTACTAAACCACAACAAATGGCGTGGTATAAATATTAAAAATACACAACAGCCACATTTTTCTACTTTATTCTTCTACTCGATCGCCTTAATTATTTTGACTTTGACAACATAACAAAGTCAACCAAACTGACTTGTACGTAATTTTTAAACATATACTACTATATATATAGCCTAACATTATTAACTTAGACTTTAAAATTAACAACTGATCGATAAGTTTTTCCAGGCTGCCAACCTGCCGGAATAACGCCGTTGGCCACCACAGTCTGGCCGGATTCCCCGGTAAGTTTGAGCGAAAAAGGCGCTACTAGGGAGGAGCCAGAATCGAGCTTCCACACAGCACCCCATGACTGTTGCATGGGTTGCCATGACTCTGAATCCAATGCTTGCTTCAAATCAACTCTGTTTAAATCTCCGTCCCCGTCTTCGTACTCAACTAGAGCTGCGAAATAGTTGGAATTTGAACCTGAGTCTACGTGAAATGTCAATTTTACTCCGGGGTAGTTGCACTCCACTCTGTTACATGACATATAGTACGTTAAAAATTATGTATATCAAGATTAATTTTTATAAAGATATATAATATAATGTCACTCGATTATTATCAAACTGATAGTAATTACCGTTTGTATTGGACTTGAAGAACTCCAGCGTTACGTAATTGATCATCTTGTCCAGAAATAGCCATAGCTCCAAAAGAAGTGCCACTTAAATCAAAATGTGCTGATTCTGATAGACAAGGTCCTCCAGGACACGAATCTGTTATTACAACTCTCACTGGCTTTCCTGAACATGCTTTATTTCCTGTGCACTTTACCTGATTTTAAATAAAAACAATTATCAGTATTATTATTACTCACATACCATCTTATTCTTCGGATTTAGTATCATTTATTTTTTAATTTCCTTTGCTTCAGTTAATGATTGTATTATTTGTTGTTGCTATTATTTTCTTCTTCATTGTTTTCAACACGACTTCTTTATCACATATGTTATCTCTACCTTCACAAGGCTGAAACTGTAAGACAGCGTACACTCCATCCTCTCCAGACCTTGTGGAATTAGAATGAATATGTTGCTGATGTGTACTTCATGTGTAAGGGGAAAATGGAAAAGGAAAAGTGTATGCAAAATATTAAAGCTCTATGCACTAGCGACATATAGCAGGCAATCTAAAATATAGGAATTGAGTAAAAAATTGTCAGTATATATAAATTAAATTATCGCACCTGATAACAAGCACCACAGCCTTTGCCTGATTTAAATAGAGAAGGGCCAGCAGCGGCTATTAGGGAGGAGAATGGTGGTTGGTCCACGGCATTAGTATACCCACAAGCTCCACCTTTGAACAACAAAATAGAATTTAAATTATATACCCTTACTATATAAAAATAATAATTTTATGTTGTTAATATATTTTAACCTATTGACTGTTACATATATACAGACAGTTTCATGTCATTGTAGATTACCTTATATTGGTGTAAAAGATTATACACCAATAATTCACATAAGTTAAACTCGGTAAGAAAATATAGCATGGATAGAATTAAATGATCTGCGACATTTAATGCACCAATATCTTTCTTCTCCTTTTCTTTGTCGTACATAAGAGGGAGTATTGATTTTTAAAAATAATTATTATAAATTATTTATCATTTTTTAGAAGTTTAAAATAAAACTAGTTATTTTATTCTATTTTATTATTAGTAGTAATTGTTTTGGAGCACTACATACAAACAACTTAATAGATTAAATATTTAGTGAAATACGATAGATAATTTGAGACGGAGACAACAATTAACAAATAAATTTTGGTGTGTACCATCACTTCCTGCACCACTAGAGCTTCCATACCAAGTAGCTCCGGCTGGGGACCAGTCGGAATTTGATTGAATTTTTGATACATTATTGAGACGTTTTGGGTGGAAACAAGAGCAAGAAATGGTCAAAATAGAAAAAAGTGTAAAATATGTGAAGATAGTAAAGGGGTTCAGAGCCATAAGAGTAGTACTCATTGTCAAGAATTGAAAAACAAAGTCTTCTCAATTAAATTAAACAACTAGTACTATAAGCTTACTTCTTGTGTTGGGATGAGTTGAATGCGTTAAAGGCCTCTATTTATAGATAAAGTTACGCTAGGACGTATGTACTGTTCAATTTTATAGTCTTTTTCGCTCAATACATCAATAACTTCTTATTTTTTTATTATGATAAATTTTATTTAGACATTTAAATTATGTTCTGATTTGTTTTAAATTTTGGAAAAGTTTTTTAGTGGCGGATTCAAAAAATTTATTAAGTGGTGTCAATGGTTATGGTAAAAAATATATAACAAGGCTAGTAGGGCTTGAACACACAACCTCATAGAATATTTGCAACCCCTTAACCAGTAAACTAAATTTTCAACTCGTTTCAAGGGGTGTCAATACTTGTATGTATATTTATTAAATCAAATTTTGATCACTATATACAATGTTTTTTTTTCCGGTGAAGGGGTGTTGCTTGACACTCCTTGACCAAGGATGGATCCACCCCTGATCAACGCGATTTAAGAACACACGCAAAAACTTTTTCAAAATTTAAATAAAAAACGTTTGATAGAAACACTTTTAACACTTTATCATATGCTCAGATCATCAATGTAATGCCTAAACGGAATTTACTAACAATTTTAAGGGGTGTGGGCCTTAGTCTTTTTATCATAATATTTGTGACTACCTTTTATATTCGCTCCGTTTATTTTTAATTGTAATTAATTCCCTTTTTAGAGTCAAACTATAAGAATTATGACTAATATTTTATGATATATTTTTTCATCATATTTATATGCAAAAAAAATGCAATTTATAGTACTTTTCGTATAGTTTTTGAATATCTATTTTTTTGTTTAAAATATCTAATTAATGTAATTAATTTAACTTCAAAAATTAAACAAATTGACTTTTAAAAAATGTAACATGACAAATAAGAATAGACGAATGGAGTATATATATGTTATTACTCCTATATTTTATAGTACTATGTAACAGTACAATTCGAATTCCCACCAGTGCAAGTAAAAGGCCATGTGTCAGTTTTATATAATGTCTTCCTCAATTTGGTCTCAGCAAAATGTTAAAGAAGATTCTGTTCCATTTGCCTGAAAAGGGTCTAATTTATATTTGGTATGAATATATGGAAGTTAGAGAATTTTATGGTATTGTAATTGGTCTATAAAAGATGAATTAGGTCCCTTTTAGAAACTGAAGTCTTTCAAATTCTTAACTAACTATTCACATCAAGAATTCAGAATCTCTTTGCAAAATTATCACTCCTTTAATGACAATAAAGATATGCCAAAATTGTTAAGCATTTATCGGAATAAGTTAATTGTCATTGAATTCAATTCTGCTATAGACTTTAGAAACATTTACAAAGAGTTAAGTGCTAAAATGTAATTATCAAATGCCTCTAAAATACATGCTCCCTCAGTCCCCCGGTCCCTATGTACTTGCCAAATATCTCCTAATTTAATTTTCATTTTTACTTGTCATTTTTGACAAATTATGGAAGATTTTTTTCTTCTTATTATTATACCCTCAATTTATTAATATTGAGTTATGTCTTTGAAAAATGTAGTGAGTAAATATATTTGAAACTGTATCAATTAATAGAGGTAAAATGATAAACTCACTATATCAATTATTATTTTTCTTAATAGGTGTGCTAAGTCAAAATTTGACAAGTAAAAAGGAAGAAGAGAGTATATTTAACGACAATTAAGTTATTGCGGCTAAAGATCATTTTCTGTGTAGTATTTATTAACCATACGTAGTAACTACTTCTGTATCCTGTAGTTTATGATTTTTTTTTTAAAAAACTACTCGTACAAATTATAAATCAACTCATTGTGATTTTTTCACCTTAACTATTCATTTATATCATTTGACAATAATTTTCCCCAAACATATTAATTTTGTGAACAATTTATAAAAATAACTCATTTGTGAAGGGACAAAATAGGGATACTATAATTTCGAATTACGTCATTGATCTTTGACAAACACACCTCCTTAGAGAGCAATATATATGTATGTTATCTTGTTAGACTATAAAGGGTAAATTTTTAGTGCATACGACACCGTATCATTTGGTTTTGAATTTTGATGGAAATTGATCTTAATTATTTGGTCTACGATATAGACATGCGCAATTGTAAATGTAAATTATTATAACTTGTCTATCAAATAAAATTTGCTATTAGAGACAAGAATATTTTGCAGACAAAACTTCTGATTCTGCCTGATAATTAAGTCCACTTGAGGAAGAAAACGAAATGCCTTGTATTTCTCATGTGAAGTTCAATACTCTCTCCACCCCATGTTAGTTGTCAAAATTATTTAAAATATTTAGATGAGAATGCTTATCATTTTACAGTAAGTAAATATTTAGAAAAGAGATAAAAGGGTAAATTAGTAAAAATATATTATTTTTTATTTATAAATTTTTAAAAGGTCAACTGTAAAAGAAAAACGTGACAAGTAATATAAGACAGTAGAGAGTATTATTTTGGCCTCTTCAATTGCTACAAATTATGCTGCTGCTTGCACAAGCATATAACATATTAGTGACAGGAAATTTAGCACGATTAAAGTGTATTCGGTAGAAATCAACTTAAGGTAATCGTATTATGTTATTCCAAATTTGCCCCTTCTCAAATAGGTTGTTTTAAGATTTTTCCATAATAATAATACATAATACATAATTATATCTTAGGAAAATTTATTAGAATCTTATTTATCGCAATCACAGGATTTCACTTAGATGCAATACAATGGTTTGTGCTTAGGTTACCACTTACCAGCAGGCCGCCCTATATGTGGGGTAACTTTTTTTATTTGCCAATGATATTTACATTAAGTCAATATATACCTGACAGGTTTATCGGGAAAAAAATATTTTTAAATTTTAATTATTATGCATTTTCACATCATTTAATCACTTAATTATAGTAAATTTATATAATTTGGTGTAAATATCCAATGAAGTTTGACTTTAACTTATAAAAATATATCCTCCGTCAATTATACGAGTACATTTATATTTATTTGTTTACCTTAGAAGATGAAGGTCTTTAGGTATTTCATTGAAGTCCGCAATAAAGTTTGGCAGAAGGTATTATTGTTCATTAGAAACAAATATTCCCAATATATACAAGAAAGTCATGCTCTACTATATAACTTATAGGTCTTTTCCACTTTAGAATAAATTTCCCTTTCAAAAATTCCATGTCATGACTTCGCTTAATCTATGGCACGGCCAGCGCGCTATTTTTCGGAAAGGAAATTATCAAGGCATTTGAATATTAAAAAGTTTATTCGTAAATGATGTTTATAGGATCTATTCAAAAATAATTTCACTATCTTCATAAGCTTGGAATAAAGCAGCATATCCACCATCCTTTTCAAATTTCATTATTATGCCATTGTTGTTGTTGGTAAATGATATTTATATCACACTAATAAATGTATTACATTTGTTTATAAATAATACTCCCTCCATCCTATTTTATGTGTACTTTGATTCGGCACGAAATTTAAAAAAGAAAAGAAGACTTTTAAAACTTGTGGTCCTAAATGAATGATAAAAATTTGTGTTGACCGTAAATCATTTCATTAAGGGTAAAATAGACATTTTATAGTTAAATTGTTACTTTATATAGAATTGTGTCATTCTTTTTGGGACTGACTAAAAAGGAAAGTAAGCCACATAAATTGAGACAGAGGGAGTACATTTTTAACGATATTTATATCACACTAATACATTTTACGTATCATGATAGTGTGATGCAAGAAAATTATCCTTACCATATTCTTATACTAAGCAAATAAATGCAAGACGTATGTAATATGCTGCTATATGTATTTGTATTTATAAAATCGAACCGAAAATTAAATCACAGATAACTGAAGGAAATAGGGCGTTAACTGAGCCGTCAATGGTGGTTATATTGTTGAATCTGACGGTTACGCATTTTGGAATTATTTCTAACTTCCCACGTGGCTGTCGCACTCAATAACCGGAATACGTGGCGAAGATTTGGAGTTATTCAACTTTTGTCCCTATATTTCGGTGACTCCAAATTTCTTCCATATTCATTTTTCACGTTGATGCAATCTGATCGATTCCTTTTTAATATTTTACAAATTAGTCGACTTATTTTATTCAACTATGATAATGAACTTTGTCTACATATATTCTTGTTTAAAACTTGAATTATAATGATAAATATTCATTTTCCCATTTTCACTTTATGTGACTACTATTATTATGTTATGATCGAAAGTGAATCTTGAAAGGTGATTAACCAATCAATAAAAAAAATATACTGAAGAGATATTAATATTTAATGTGATGTGGTCAGTCGACTTACGTAAAAATAAACAATTTATTACATAAAAATATTATAAAATATTAAGAAAAATAACCTTATTAAATTCAATCACAAAAAGAGGTTAATCGAGAGTCGCAAACCCCTCAGCCGACTACATTGTGGGTATTGTAGAGTGAGGAGGAAAAGGCCTCTAGAAATCCAAATCTTCTCCTCTAAAGATTTAGCAAAATCTAAGAAAATCAAAACAAATACCTAACATGGTATTATTATTTAGAGAGTGAAACGAATTTTTATTTGACCTTTTTGTTTTTCAAGTACTTCTTTAACATTATAGGACATAATACATAATCATGATCCTTAACTTGACTTCAACGGACAACTATGCCCTCCAACTTTGAGTGTGCACAAGTAGGCACTTAAACTTGTATAAAATTGAACAAGTCGAAACATGTGCCCTACATGGCATAAGACACTTAGGATGCCATGTAGGTTACAAAATTGTCATTTAGGGTGCCATGTAGGACGAATGTGTCCATTTGTTCAATTTTATACAAGTTTAAGTGCCTACTTGTGCACGCCCAAAATTAAAGTCATAGTTGTCAGCTGACGCCAAGTTAAGGGTCATAGTTGTCAGCTGACGCCAAGTTAAGGGTCATATTTATGTATTATGCCGACATTTTAAATTTAACTATCATGACTTATAATACTTTTATATAGTTATTAGACATCTTAATTTTATTTTTATTTTTAAAAAGAAAATTTTTATGTTTAGATTCATATGACTCCAAAGTATATCATACCAAATAAATTTTTATTTTTATTTTTATTTTTTGTCTAATATAACTAACGCTAGTTGTAGTGAATGATTTGGGTCCACCAAAGAATTCTTACATAATCTATTGTATCAATTGTGTGAGACACATGGTAAAAATTTCCAACGAAAAGAATAAAAAAATGATGTAAATGAATTTTCCCTAAAATTTCGGGTAAATTTTCCAAATGGTCGGAACTGAAGATCATGTTAACATTGAAATATTTGGATAAAAAAACCCAGAAAATTAATGTCTCTTTTTCAATGGCAACAAGAAAAGGGGTTCTCCATATGAAATGTCAACTATTATGACAAAATTTCGCTAATTCAACCGTAATCCCTGACTAATTCAACTTAACTATTTGAATTTTGACCTTTTAAATACCTAAATAATGATATTAATATTGAAAGTTTTATTAACTTGAATGATATTTAAAGTGCTAAGTCGAATTACAATGTGAGAGATGGTACCAAAGGATATATTAAATGCCAAGTTGCTACGGTGAGGTATATATATATATATATATATATATCATTTTAAACCTATATACTTAATATAGTTTTCCACGTATATAAACACATTATTTTGTAACGGAGAATATTAGTATTCACCAGACAACCCTTTTACTGTATGTGACTAGGCAACTGCTATCGAGGATCTTAGTTAATTTGTAATGTTTCATCTATAACTATATGTTAGTTAATCTATTGATATAGTCTCAAAAAAATGAACGATCGAGTACTTAAATTTCCATCAAAATCTCATATATATGCTTAGGGGTGGGCATGGTATAATATGATATGGTATTTGAAATTTCAATATCATAATGTCGGTATTCGGTTTTTTAAATTATTATATGTTGACTATTGTTGGTGGGAGACAACGGAAACTATTGACTTCTCACAACTTGAATTTTATTATATCAAAGTAAGGATCCGCTTCGATCTTACAATCTCGATCACACTTGTTGCTTGCTTTAGCAATACTCTTTACTTGAGCACACACTTGTTTGCTCTCTTGCTTTCATACTTGCTTACTTACTTGGTTTGTTGCTTAGTTAGTTGCTTGCATACATATCAAATGAACCACCTCTATTTATAGGAGGTGATGGAACAATCTAGCTAAACATATTTTTTTACTTTATTCTAGAATATTCCTCCAACTACTTAATTCTAGAACTACCCTATCTAGAACATTTCTAGACTATTCTCTCTAGAATACTCATTCTAGAGATCTTCCTTCAATTCTCTATAACTCCGAAATATTTTAGATTGTTCTTGACTAATCTTAATTAAGTAAATAATTAAGTTGGTGATGAATTCTTAACACTCCCCCTCAACACCAACTTAATTTTTTCTTTGCGTCCGTTATGAGCGATTCCTGAAAATCTATAACCTGAAACTCTGTAACCATCTTGATGCCCATGCCCTTTGACGATTTCCACCTTCATTGAACTATTTCAAGCTCTACTCTTTGAAGCTTCTTCAAAGGTAGTAGTATTTTTATTGTTAACCACCTCTGTTAATGTTGCATCTATATACTTGACATTTGAGCATTTCAATCGTGTCTTCCTTCTTAGTTGAGGTTGCAGAGCTTCTTGGACTTTTTCTTGCAACAGTTCTAGAGTTTCATGTACTCTTGTTTTTCATGAATTCTTATTTTCTCCTTTTGAAAATATTCCTTTTGTATGTGAGTTATATTTTTCACATACCTCTTGTTCCTGCTCAACCTCACTTATTTGTCCTTCTTCTTCAAGTTTATATTGTAGCTCTTGCTCCAATTTCCTTGAATTTGGCAAAGAGACTTTGGTGGTAGGTGCTTCATCAAGTACCACATAATTTGTCTCGGTTGGAATGACGTATATTGATTCTAACCTTCTCCCTTTCATTACTGGTGTGCTTGTAACTTTTAAGTTTCGATACACTTTTACGTCATTTGGCCCAAACAAGACATAGTTACCCGAATATGTTAGTTGTGATACAAATAATAAGTTTTTCTTCATACCTGGAACATGGTAGACATTTTGAAGTTCCACATGTCTTAAGCTGCGATGAGGCACGAACACCGTCTTGCCAATATGAGTTACTGACATTTTTGAATTATTTGCAGTCACCACTACTCGATCGCCTTTATATTCACTCATGTTAATGAGTTTTTTCTTATCACCAGTCATGTGATTGGAATATCCTGAATCAACGATCCAATCATGTTCATAATCGGCCAATTTCTCACTAAAAGTTGGAAGTGCAATCTCCTCTTCTTTGTTAGAGGACAGGTGACAAGCTCCTCTTGTTGATTAGTTTCTTCAACTACATAAGAGGTCTCGAAATTCGAAATTTCTTCTTCATCTTTCTTGTTTTGAGTAGAAATAGCTACATTACCTTCAGTTTTTTTGTACCAACAGACTCTAGCATAGTGTCCTTTCTTTCCACAATTGTAGCACTGCTCCATTTGCCGGTTGTTGAAGCCTTTCGTCTGCTTGTTTTGTCGTTGAGTTCTTTGATGTTGATTCTTTTTTGTCTCCCCCTGGCCGAGAGTTTCTCTCCGCTTCTCTTTTTTTATAGTCTTGTCTTTTGGTGAAGAACGCCTTATCTTCATCTTTTATAGTAAGGCTTGATAATGGCTTCTCCAACTCATCTTCATTTTTCAACAGATTTTCCAACTCAGATAAAGTTGGTTCTGTGGCCCATCCGCGTGTGGCTGTAATTATGCCTTTGTACTCCAGCCTTAGACCATGAACAATGATTATCCTCATTCTTGTGTCTGTGATAGCATTCTCAAGATCTAATTTTAATAATTCATCAGATAAAGATTTTACCTTTGAGAAGTATTGGATGATTGTCATATTTCGTTGAGAGATCGACAAAACTCATTTTCAAGCCTTTGTAATCTCGCATCATTCTTCTTTGTAAAAATCGTTGTCAAGGTGTCCCAAACCTCTTTGGGTGTCTTGGCATTCTTAATTCATTGCAATAACTTATCCTCATGTTACAGAGAGAAAAACATGTCCCTTCTAGCTTTGACCTTCCACATTTTTGCTGCTTCAGCATCTGTTGGTGGTGTGGTGTCTGATCCACCGATGATATCCCATAATTCTTGGCTGAAAAAGTAATATTGCATTATCGTGCTCCATGATCCGTAGTTGCTTGCGTTGAGCTTCTCAACACTATTGAGAGTACTTGCAAAATCCGCCATTGATTAGTGCCTCGCAATTTGTAGCCTCCGAAAGTAGCTTGTAGGATCTCCTTTCCTTTGAGTTGCTACCTTTCTTTATCCACCAAACTCTGATACCACTTATTGTTTATTGTTGGTGGGAGACAACGGGCACTATCGACTTCTCACAACTTGAATTTAATTATATCAAAGTAGGAACCCTCTTCGGTCTTACATCACACTTGTTGCTTGCTTTAGCAACACTCTTTACTTGAGAACACACTTGTTTGCTCTCTTGCTTTCTTACTTGCTTGCTTACTTGATTTGTTGCTTAGTTAGTTGCTTGCTTACATATCAAATGAATCATCTCTATTTATATGAGGTGATGGAACAATCTAGCTAAACATATTTTTCTATTCTATTCTAAAACTAGTATACGTATCCGCGCGTTGCGCGGATAGTACAAAATATATTAAGTTTTTATATTAAAAATATTTAATAAGATGTATTATGTAGTTATTAGAAATATATTGTAATATCAATATTCAAATCATTAACTTTTTTTTTTTGAGGATATGAAATTAATATACTGAATACACAATTTAATGTAAAAATATTATTATCTAGGTGTAAGCAGTCACAATATTAGTTTTTTATATTATGTTGAAAGTTTTGTATAATTTGTTTTTCAATTTTAACATACATATGATAATAGAGCTATAATGATGTTAATATTATGGAGATTTTGATATTTGAATGTTGATTGATATTATGTTATTTACTTTGCCTTTGTTATCGCAATATGTTGTTTCTATTTATGTATTTATAATAATTTATCTTATTTATTATGGAATGCTTTACTTTAAATGTGAAACTTTTCGATACTAATTCGAATTTAGTCAGATTGTAATATTGATATCAAACATCGAGTGAAAAATAAAAAATAAGTTTTTAATTGTGTCGATAATGCTAAAACTTCAAAAATAATTAAATATAAAATTATCAAGTGATAAATAGGTGAACAAATGTTACATAATCTATATTTAATGAGATCTTGTATTTATTTGATATATGATTTCTAAGTCATATTTTCTTACTTTTCGTTTTAATAATTACATTCTTTTATATTCATAATCTATATTGCCATTCAAATCGAGTTGCATTGCCCTCATTTCAATTCATGTTGGATTTGGATCCTCTATAAAAGAGATACTATCCAATTAAATTATCAACCTAATACAACAATAGACAAAAAGCTCCGTCAAAAGTATTAATATTGAAAGAAAGTGACACCAAGTGAATTTGAAAGATAAAATGGAGTCGAGTAAAAGCAAAATAAATTTGATGAAAGCAATTAAAAAAACTCAATAGATTATCTGAATATTTTAAAATTCTCACAACCATTATAGTTAGCCAGGATTGTTTTAAAAAAAATACAAAATAAAAAGAGATATGTTTTAAAATGAGAGCAAAATACTATAATACTAAACAAGGAGGTAAGACAAATAGAAATATTAAGTAGAAGTATTATTTGAACTCTTCAAATATATGTTCCATAAGGGTGAAAAGACTACCCTTTTATAGGATTTAGAAAACACCCTTTTACATCCTTCAACCAAATACGTTAGCACAACTTTAAGTCTACATTAAATAGGTTCATTACGTTATGTTGTTGATGAAAAGAAACATCCACAATTCAATGGTTTTATAACACTCCCCCTTGGATGTTTATAGATAATGTGCCTCGTTAAAACCTTACTAGGGAAAACCCAGTGGGAAAAAGCCTAGTGAAGGAAAAAGAGTACACACATCT
>JAJOOS010012003.1:0-10926 GCA_029582725.1 Solanum chiquidenum
TTCTTTGAAAATCGAATTTGCATCTTGATTCATATTCAAAAATAAAATCGATTTCAAGGGAACAAAAAAAGAAATCAACTTCTTTCAAATGGAAAAACTGATTTACATTCTTACCTTCTCCATTGAAAATTAAATTGATTTCAAGGGATAAAAAAGAAATAAAGAACAACCTCCAATGAAAAAAAAAAAAAATTATTTTACATATCCTTCATTGTAAATCCCAATCATAGTAGCACAAGAAATCATCTTCTTTTAAATGTCATATAAAAACTTTTCGATTTGGTATGATTTCCCTTATTCTCCAAAACGTATTTTACTTTGTAAACTAACCTATGTTCTTGCCTTTTTGATGGAGAAGAACAGATGAAGGGGAAGGAGCCGCAAGAAGAAGAAGAAAAGAGGTGGGGGCATGGGGTTTGGGATCTGGAAGAAAGAAAAAAAGAAAGTAAAATTGAGTTTTAAAAAAATAAAATAAAATTTTCACGTGTCACATACCAATTCGTTTATTATTTCACATAAGAGGCGTCTGGATGTACGCACTTAAAATGCGGTTTTGAAAATATAAAAAGTGTCAAAATGATACAATGAGGTTTGACATGAGGTGTTTAAAATGAACAAAGCCTAATTAGAGTGTCCAAGTGAAAGTTGATGCCAACTTTAAGGGGTCAGTGGGTTAGGCCATTCAATAAACCATCTGAACATGCATTCAACAATCCCACAACTATGAGTGATGTTGGACTATTATCACTATACACATTTGATACTCCAATTCCAAGTGCTATACCAAATGGTGTTGTTATTGAGAAAAATAACACCAACATTGATTTCATCCTCATACCATAGTTCGCCTAAACGCGAAAAAATAAAAAAAAATAGAACAAAATTGAGACATAGTTATTATTGTTGTATATACGCAATCGATCATAAATATATACCTGGAGGATGCAACCTCCTAGACCCATTCCTTCAAAAAGTTGATGGAAACATATAGCAGCTACTAATGGCCTAATTGTACATGGATTATCAGATGCACCCATGGATAATCCTATCACTACTGAGTGCACAATTATTCCTAGCTCCAAAACCTAAGTTTCAACTTTAATGCCTCATATTTTATTGTTTGTACATCCTTGTCGATCAGTATTTGAACCACATTTCGTTGTAGTATTATTATTTTCATATTCACTTTTCATTTTCGAGGGAAAAGAGATAAGGATGACGATCAGAAGAATACCAACAAATTTGGAAGAAATAGCCATTTGAGAATTTTGAAATATTAAGTGTAACAACTTGATGGAATTTTGATTTGAGTCTTATCTAATGATCTTATAGGAATTTTGAAGTTTAAGCTAGTTGATTGAAAATGACATTTTTATCCTTGTGTTTAATCTAAGTTAAGGTAGTATAGAGTGTAATTCTTTAGTTTGATTAGGGGTAGCATAGGAAGTATGACAAGAATGCGCTATGCGTGTGGTGTCATTGTTTTTACTGTGCAGTGAATGTTAAAATCAGTAGCAATATGTAGTTTTACATATGGTTAAGATGACTTGTTATCCTACGTGGCATTAAGCGTAAGGCGCGTATGGTTAATATTTTGTATTGACCCACTCGATAAATTATATCTTATTTTTTTTATTAAGTATCAAAAAGGTTTAAACAACAATTAAAATAAGATAGAAAAAGTGCATTTATTCTTGATAAGAAATATAGGACTTGACAAAAAATATTTTTTTAAAAAAAAAATCATAAACATATGCCACTAATAAAGTCCTTTTTCTTCTTCTTTTTTCCCACAAAAATAATATTATATTATAAGCTAAGATTACATGCATATTATTAGTTGACTACACAATCCATTTTCTTGAACTCATTGAACTTGGTGAATAATCTTAAGCTGAATTCTCCTTTCTTTTTTAAAGATATAAATAAAAATAAAATATTGAAAATTTCTCCTAATTAATATTTTTTAAGAAGCGTGTAAATAAAAAAAACACAATAGATACTTTTATAATTTGAGATAAACAGAGTATAGTGTTGGTCAGAAGATATATTTTAAGGTGATTTCTTTTTATATGTCCAATATTAACATTATCAATACTAGTAAAAGGTAACAAATACCCAATAAAATGATTGAATTGAACACGAACTAGCTCGAATACCACTCGTTGTTTTTACTTATCTAACTCTCTTATTTTTACTTGTTACATTTCGCTTCTCGAGAATCAAAGACTTGAACTAATTTTTCCTAAAAAGAATACAATGTTAGTGAGAAGAACTATTCATTGATATTAAAGGATGAAAACCATGAGAGATTGGAGTTTAACTATCAAACTAGACATAGAATATAAAGTGATTTCTTTTTATTTGTCCAATACTAACACTATCAATGTTAGTAAAAGGTCACAAATATTCAATAAAATAATCGAATTGCACACGAACCAGCTTGAATATCAATAATTATTTCTACTTATCTAACCCCTTTGTTCTTACTTGTCACATTTCATTTCTCGAGAATCAAACTATAAAAACTATGACTTATATTTTAAAATACATTTTTTTTACATATTAATTACAACTAATATGATCATAGTAACCAAAGTCAGTTTTCTTTTCTCATGCCTAGACTAATTTTATGAAAATTCTACAACCTCCCACCATTGTCAATCAAGATAGAACAGATTGAAACGAAATCAATTAGTATTTCTATCTTCGTTGAAATTAGAACATGAGACCTCATAGCTCTCGACCAATTCAAAATAATAATCAAATGGAGGGAGTAGTGAATAGTTGTTGGGAAAAGGAGCAAATTTGGGGGCACATGTGGACAGTAGATTAAAGTTAAGAATGACAAAACAGAAAGGACATCAGTACCCATAAAAACAAAAAACCAAACATATATTCAAGTTTGAATAAGTCTATGGGGTACTCAAAGTGGAAGGAGCCTGCCTTATGGTGATGTGGGTGGGGTGGGTACCTTCAAATGGTGTCAGTAGCCATGTGATTATATGGCCCTTCACCTTTCATGTCCACATAAAGGAAGCACCACAAAATGAGACAAAATAGTCCTCTAAAGTTACCTTTAAATGCATAAAAAGAAAACTTTATTTTTTAACCCCCCACCCTCTACTCATTATGAATGATGAAAGATGAAAAAAGTGTAATCTTCTATGCTTCAATTTATTTGTCTTGAAAAGAAAAGACACATTCAAAGTAGGGCAAACAAATTGAAACAACGAATGGAGGTGAAAAAAAGGGAGATCTTTACCAAGTCTTGCCTTTTTGGATCCCTCATTCAATCAAGTGGCTGCAACAGATTTTTAATTGCTGACTAGCTAAATCAATATACTCATTTAGCAGAAACATGGTAATCTAAAAGACTTTGAATTTTTTCATCATAAGGCAAATCTAAAAGATTTATCATTTTTCTACATCAAAATTTTACATGACAGCAAGTTATGATTAAGAAGGCAGAGAAAGAAAAAGGTACTACAATATCTAATGGATACTACTACTATTACTAGCCTTTGTTATGGTATTGTGTTCTGTGTGGTCCAGCACACAAACTACAAAGAGGGTACAAAAATAAACAAAGAGAGGGACCCCATTTCCCATAAATCAGTTCATCTGTCATTTACCTATGCATTATGTATTTTGTTGTAAGTAGTATGGTATTGATGATGGCAATAATCTTGAGGAGATCTTCCTTACAAATCTTTTCTTCTGTTGTGTTTTGGCTATACAGCTAGAGGGCTTTTACTACTTGTATGTAATGATGCTACCAACCTTTCTGCATAAACAAACACAATGAGAATCTTGTTAAGTATATTTATTTATAGATAAGAAAGATGAACGCGAATGTAATTTACAAGATATTTTACCGAGTTAATCCCCTTCCTCGCTAACGATGATCAACTGGAACACTTAAGTTTCAGTGGCTTCTTGGCCAGATGTAAACCTGATCAATGTTAACCTCACATTAAGTGCTCTATTGAAACCAAGCAAGAGAAGAACACGGCTAGAGTTTTAAGTACTACCTTGGAACCTGAAAGTAACATGATTTGAGAGAAGCCATGTTGAAGGCAGAAGTGGTGGGAAGCATAGGGATATTGTTCGTAGTAGTAGTAGTAGTAGTAGCAGTAGCAGGCATTGGTATTGCGGAACTAACATCAGCTGCGGCTGAATCAGTTGAAAACGCAACATGTTGTTCTGCAGCCGATTTTGTAGGAGAAGCAAATAGATTATCAGGAAGGTTGTGGTCAAAGCTGCTTCAAGGACAAAGAAATTTCAGACACATTAGAAAGAATCCGAGATAATAACAAGAGAATTGAACCAAAACACACTACATAGCAAAGAAACAATGCCATCATACTTTGAGCATCTTCGATGAGAAAACTAATTGAGAAGGCTTCAAAATATAGCAACATAACTGAAAACTTCACTTTGATAAACCTTGAAGAGTTTCATCAAAGAAATTTGATGTTTAGTACCTATCTTGAGGATCGGAGTCGTCAGTATTTGAGGCCTGCTCCTTGCTGCAACTGCCATTTCTGTTATTTGTATGTGGCATCTCCTGATTCTCATCAGCTGCATTAGCTAGGGGTTTAATGGGTTCCTGGACACCATTATTTTCTGCCGGAGAAAAAAAAAACAATCAATACTTTATAATTAAAAAAAAAACAAAGAAAACGAAGAAGTGTTTGTTCCAAGTGTTTACCTGCTAAGGCTTCTTGGTTGATGCCATTAGACGAACAAACAAAACCCTGATGGTTTTGAAACTGAGTTTGCATCTGGGAGGCAAATGGAACACCTGGAGAGACGACGCTGGGATGGAAGTGACTATTGTGATGGTGGTTCTTCATCAGTTGCAAATTCATTAACCTTCTACCTTGAAACTCAATCGCTTGCTGCAGTTCAGCATCCTGCTCCATTTTTCTTCTCAACATCATCTCATGCGGATTATAAAACATCCTTCCTCCTGCACATAAAAGACACTTTTTAAGTGTCTCAATCGTACAATTGGAAGAAAAAAAGTAATCTAGCTTGTATTCTCACCAAAGGGAATGTCATATAGCTCCCTAGACTCAATCCCTGAGGGACTTAAACATGCTGAGAGCTCTTCTCTATCAATAGGCTGCTGCTGTAGATGAAATTGCTTCCTTCAATTCAATTGAGAAAGGAATATTAGTCATGCAAGACGTATATATCAGAAATCAATCAAAACAGAAGATAATGATGATGATTCCATACTTGTCTGGGATTTTTCCCTTTTCTTTGTATGGTTTAACGAGCACACGAGAATCACACACAAAATGAGGGTTCCCCTTGGCCAAAATAAGCTTCACAGTTTCGGGGTAGATGAATGTAACAAATCCAAACATCCGCTTCTGCTGATATGGAATTCTAACATCTTGCACTGGCCCGTACATACTTCAAATCAAATCAAGGGCCACCTAAAGTTAATTCTTCATTCAACTTGATTTTCATTGATCAAATACAAGCAGAAGCACAAACCTGAAGTAATTAGACACATCCTCCTCCTTGAATGTGCTATCAGCAGGAAATGTCAAGTAAATTTGTCTCAAACAAGAACTCGAATTTCCAACCAGCGCCATTGCTGAAAATTCATTTCTGTCTGGTAAGGATCGACCATGTTTGTGGAACTCATCACTCATCATTAATGCTGCTGCAGCCGATCTGCAATTCAGACAATAAAAATGACAGTAACTAAGAAGGCATAGCCAACGTTTAATATCTCAACCTCAATAATGTCCCAACCCAAAATCTAACCAGTATATAACAAAACCAGGAGTTCTTTCTAGTCTACGTAAAAGAACAGCACAGGCTCACACAACATGGAGCAAGTAAATAGACTATAAAGCATAAGAATGTCATCATTACATCCAGAATCCGTCACAAATTTACATGGAATACATTTTTATAAAAAAATCTAAAGTCTCAATCACAAACTAGATGGGATCATGCATATTAATCCTCAATACACATTTGACAATGTCCAAGACATTTCATTCAATACTTGGTAACTTGCCTTTTGGGACAAATCAGGGCCCCCTAAAACTAGGAATTCACAAAACCTCATGCCTATAAACTGACATACAATCTCTAACCAAACTGAAAATTAGTTGGTACACTATGCTAAAAATGGCAGAATCAAAACAATGCAACACCCAAAAATCCAGTTTCAAGAACACACTAAAGTAGATAACTTTCTTCCAAATCAAAACAACACAAGAAAATATCACCTCAATGCCACCAGCTAGCCCCAAAAATCTAAAGTTTCAACTAAAAAGGTGAAATTTTTTTCATCAACTCAGCTCAAATACTTAACCTCCCAGAGATCATAAGGCTTAGTATTTTAACTAACCATTAGACAGTAGACACACTAAGCTAGCATTTGACCATAGATTTTGAGAATTTTATCTTCAAATATCTGTTTGGCCATGAAATTAGATCAGATTTTGATTTTCATCAAATATTTTCAAGTTCCCATAAACTTGCTCACATCAGTTTTTGGGTTTATGAAACTTCCACTCAAAACTTCAAACTTTTTCCAACTAAAATGCATTTCCAAACGACAACTTCAAAAGCTCAAATTTTCAACATCAAAAGTGGTCAAGCTAGACCCACAAACCCAGATTCAAGAAAACACCAAAGACAACAACTTTATTCAAAATACAACCAAACACAAGCAAAAAAAAAAAACCAGTCTTTACTCAATTAAAGCTACCTTTGATTATCATTGTAAACACTCATGCATCTGTTGAAACCAAAAGGATGACGACCTCCAGATGCCATAAACTGAGAAGCAGCAGCAAATCTCTGTTGCTGTAACGCTTTCACACGCATAATCTCATCAAAACACTCAACATTCCCAGAAGATTCATCTGTTGAATCACCAAATCCACCATGCATAAACTTACAACTATTCCCATTCTTACAAAACCCTTTAGCATAATACATGCAAGGCCTCCAACCAAACCCACCATTTTCATCACACCCACCACCCCCACCACCAAGAACAACATCATTCACTGAACAACTCCTACGATGTAACTGTTTTTCTTGATTTTCCTCACAAAAACCCATACCCATTGAATCACTTCTTCCACTCGGACTCATAACCGGGTCAAACAACTGTTCTTCATACCCAGAACCATTCACAACAGCAGCATACGACACGGGTCTAGGACTTCTTGAAAAAACTGGCGGTGACCCACCTGACCATGGAGAAGAAACAGGTGAAGATTGAAACCCATTGTTCGGAATCATGATTCTAGGTGAAGACTGAGGAAATGGGTTGAGTTTATTGGAACCAAAATGGGAAGAAGATGAAGGTGTTGTAGGTGCAGATGAATTGTTTGATAAAAATCCTAAACGAGTTTTTGTTTGATTTATAATAGAAATTAACAGATTTTCTGGACCAAATGCTAATCTTATCATCTCCTTATCACCTTGATCTTGTGTAAGTAAATAACACATGATTTTTGATGCATTTTCTGGATCCAAACTTTCAATTCTTGATAAAACTGTTTTTGTTGCTTCATATGAATCCATGGTGATGTTTTTTTTCCACCTTAAACAAAAAGAGGTTTTAGGGTTTTAAACTGAGGTTGATGAGAAAGATGATATAAAGAAGATTTTAGAGGGGCATTTATCAATATCTCCGTCCCGAAATAAGTGTCGTTTTAATAAAAAGATAATTCAGCTATTATTGAGGGTATTTTATCAGTATCTCCGTCCCGAAATAAGTGTTATTTTGACAACAAAAAAAAGGGCTATTATTGAGGGTATTTTATTAAGATCTCTTCGTCCCGAAATAAGTGTCATTTAACAACAACAAAAATCAACTATTATTGAACGTATTTTATTAATATCTCTCTGTCCCGAAATAAGTGTCATTAATAAGTGTCATTTTAACAACAAAAAAAGAATCAGCTATTATTGAGGGTATTTTATTAAGATCTCCGTCCCAAAATAAATATTAAAAAAAAAGAATATTAAAAATATTTTATTGAGATTATATTTCTTTTGTTCTAAAAAAAATATCATTTTAACAAAAATTATGGCTATTATTGAGGATATTTTATTAATATTTGAGTCTCATCTGTCTCAAAATAAGTAACGCTTTTAAAGAAAAATGAATATTGCATGGGGTATTATATTAGATTTTAAAAAAATTATTCTGAATTAAGTGTCATTTTAACAACAAAGAAACATAGCTATTATAGGGGGTATGTCATTAATATTTTTGTCCCAAAATAAGTATGACTTTACTTTTTTTTTTTAAATAGAGGAGATGCTATATTAAGATAATATTTCTTTCATTTTAAAAAAAGTATTATTCAAACAAATTAAAATATGGATATTAGAGGGGTTATTTTATTAAGATAATATTTTTTTCATACCAAAATAAGTACTATCATTTTAATAAAAAAAATATCTCAAATAATTATTTATATTTTATTTATTCACTTTTATTTGTTGAATTTGAATTTTGCACATTCTTATAAAATAATTTATATGAATATTTATTGTTTTTTTAGTAAATGTAAAAAAGATAAGATAATAGTACTATTTATTTTGAAACATAGAAATTAATAGTCCTATGATTTATATAAAAAAAATGTTTTTTTGTGGATTTTATTTATGGGAAATTAGTAGAAAGAGGATGGCAAAGATATCAACCATGTTATAAAAGGCAATGATGGGTTGGTCTTATATTCGTGCAATCATTATATACCTTATATTATACAAGTGTGTGGGTCTATGGGACTTTGAATGGGATATAATAGACATCCCATGAAAAAATATGCTTTTTAGTATAAAATTACTTTGTTTTTATAAAGTATGTTATTTATTTAAAATGATTTTTTTTTAATATGTATATGAATTAATCATATTTCAAATTAAAACAAAAAGAAAACATGTGGTTAAAGGAATAACTCATAAGTTGCTATTCCACAATTTGAGTTTCTTGAGTCGTCTTTTTAAGCTTGGCTTCAATCTCTACTGATTCACCTTGAATTGGACCACCAGCTTGAGGTTGTTCGTAATGTTGGACTTTAGCAATGATAGTCACCGCTTCTTCAGTCTGAGAGTTTGTCTCTTTTTCGCTTACGGTCCAGACAATACAATTCGACCGAGCTTATGAACGTAGTGTTATGTACGTAGTTGAATCGATAAAACGATTAGTGAATTGTATTACTTGGCTTACTTGTTTGATTTATATCAGATGGAGAGAAAACAAGAAATCATATTGTCACGCCCCAAGTTTAAACCCTGGACGTGGCCAGCACTCGAGAACCATTGTTTGCCCCAAGCGAACCCTTGGCCTGGCTTACTTACTCAGCGGAAGACTTAAAGCATTAATACAAGGATTAAAATGCACTTACTCAACTATTTAAAAGATAACTTAGAACGTTTTTAAAGATAAAACATTCAACTTAGCCAAAATGGCAACTCAAGTCTTAATACATAATAAATAACAATGTAAAGACAATTGATTGCTAACTGTCTATCTATGAAGCCTCTAATAACTGAGATGGATGTCGAGACAAGACCCCCGATCATCCTAACAACTGAAAACTACTTAAGCAAATGAAAAAAGAGCTCTCCGAAAAGCAAGGAGGCTCACCAACTGACTCTGAGTGCTCAACCTAATCAACGATGCGCTGAATGTTGATCCTGGTTACCTGCGTCTACATCATAAGACGATGCAGGCCAATTGGCATATGTACATTGAATGTACGAGTATGCGAGTTGGAATGCTAAACACAACTTAAGCTTGAAAAGAATCTGAAAGGAACACTTACATTAGCTTTACTCAACTCCTGAATAACTTAACTCAATATAAAGCAATAAAGCATATGCAATATATAGAAAGCTTATAAAAAAATAGTTAAAACAACTTAGTTCGTTAAAGGAAATACAATAGCAAACTCAACTTTACTCATATAATAAAGTAATATAGTTTCTGTTGGAGTTTCTCTAACCGACAACCACCACTATGAGCCTAAGTGGTTATACAACGTCTTGCCCACGCTATCAGAACTGTCCTATACTTTGCCGTCATATAGAACTACTTAACTTAGTGGATCCACTAGCTTATGCTAAAAGTATCTTAAGGAGTCATCTAAAAAGTATAATCCTTTACTACCCATGATGGCTACATAGTTTATGGAGACATGAGTTATCTGAACTCAAACTCGTCCCCATATCGGTGCTCAATACTACTCCCAAAATATACTTTAGCTCCTATATTTGTAAAAACAAAACTCTTTCTTTGGTTTGAAATAATTACTCAAAAACTTAGCTTAAAAGTTCTCTTGAAAATATCAGTTTTCTTTATTCCTCAAATGTGAAAACATTTACTCTTTAACTGAAAACTAGCTCAAAGGCTCTTTTGGAAATCAAGGTTTCCTTTCTTCTTTAAATGTGAAAACATTTACTCTTTAACTGAAAACTAGCTCAAAGGCTCTTTTGGAAATCACGGTTACATTTTTCGGAAAATGTTTTCCAATTTTCTCATGTTTGGTTGGGTTAAATGTTTTGGAAAATATTTTCCAAATCAACTCATTTTTCTCAAATTTAAGGAAAATGACTTCCCTTCAAAACTTAAGGAAAACATTTTCCAAAACTCTATTCCAACTTCAAATTACAATTTTTTTGTTTTAAAAAAATATTTTCAACTTCAAATTTTTTATTTTTCATCCCGATCTTCGATCACCCACCCCCACCCAAAAAAAAATCGAGTTTGTTTTCAAAAATTATTTTCAACTTCAAAATGTTATACTTTCACCCCTACACTTGACCCCCGCACCCACCCACTCACCTACCAGCCCCTCACCCCCACCCCAAAAAAAAATTAAGTTTGTTTTTAAAAAATATTTTCAACTTCAAAATTTCATT